>JAYESA010000007.1:42600814-42770814 GCA_036927795.1 Iris macrosiphon
ATTGCCTTCCACTTTTATGCATGTATTAGGAGAAACATAAATATCCAAAGCAGTTTATTCCATATTATGGATTCAAATATGACTTAAAACTTTTTGTATTTCAGCAAGACTACACTCTGAATTCTATAAAGTTATCGGTTACGTCTACAATGACATTCAAGCATGTAATGGTGCATACAAAATGATAATGATATTCAAACATGGAATGGTGCATATAAACTGATATTGTATTCTTAGAAGTTATAGACAGTCGCAAAATCCATATAGAACATTTCCCCTATAGTCAGAGGGGTCAAAAAACTAAATAATTGACGCATATCCTGCAAATTTCACCTAGTATATCCTGTTATATCCTACCAATTGAAGTCCCATCTGAATTCAATATTCCACCAACATTCATATTCCTACTGCCAGGAATATACTGTCTCCTCCTGACAATCACCATGCCAAAATTTTAACTCCAAAAGTCTATTTGGGTTGCCCA
This sequence comes from Iris macrosiphon, assembly GCA_036927795.1. Lineage (NCBI taxonomy): Eukaryota > Viridiplantae > Streptophyta > Magnoliopsida > Asparagales > Iridaceae > Iris > Iris macrosiphon. The sequence continues at coordinate 42,601,299 of JAYESA010000007.1, forward strand.
CGTAGTAGTGTGGTGAGGTTGAGGAATTTGTCACCTGAGGTCCTGAACTTTCATTATGTGAAAGAACACATACCCATACAATTGGAGAACTTCATCAAATCAAAGAACACTATAGTCACAATGATAGTCTATGTTAAAAAGATTTATTTCAGATAACTCTGGATTTCTAGTGTGTTAGTATTGTGCTAGAACAGGATTAGGACAATTTCTTTAGTTTCCAGTCAATAAAATCATTATTTGCTCAAAATAGTATCAGTAATTTCGGAATCTACAAGGCTACTTACTAAGTTCACTTTATCTGTTATTGTCGACAAATATGCAAATCTAATGTTTCTTGAATCTCCATGTGCTCATGTATCATGTGTGTTGTACAAGGCATATTTAAATTTGTAAATTGCCATGTCTAGGGAACACTAGTTGATTGTCAATGGAAGATTGAACTTAGTAAGGTTTCTAGGAGCAACTTCTTAAACATTGGCTTGTTTCCTTGCAACAGATCAATTTCCTTGCAACAGATCAAGGGGACGGAGTTCAATTACTGTTGGATCTCAAGGTATCGCTTCTTATATCTTCCTTGATGTGTGTTCTAACTCTCTTTTTCTGGATGCTTTTCACATAATATTCCTCAACTGCTTTTGCATTCGTAACACCAATCAGGCAGCATCCTTTAGTAAAAGCGAAGAGTTAACAATTAACTGAATGTCTAGACCTTTTATAAAAGGGTCTAGAAAGAAAAGAAAAAAAGAAAACCTCCATCCAAGTGGAATATTAGGTTGATAAGCATCAAATCACCCTGTAAGTTGTCTAAATGTTAAACAGGTACCTTGCTGTAGAATTCTTTGGCCTTTCCTCAAACCAGAATGAAGAGGAGAATGATGGAAGAGAATGCAAAATGCATATTATTATTGATAGTAATATTTGACAATCTTATAAGCTAAAAAATTCTAAAAGAAGATCCTCTACTTATTCTTCTAGATAAAACATTGTAAAAGGTTGGACAGCCCAATGATTGAGACCTTTGGTAGGAAAGTGAAGGTCATGGATCCGAAACTCAAGACCTGCTTGGATTGAGGGTGAAAATAGTTAAGTGAGGGGAAGTTAAGTGAGGAAAAAATCTTTGCTTGGTTTGAGGGTGGGGGTTAGGAGGGGAGTCATAGAGGGTTAACTGAGGATTTGTTTAGCCTTCTTTTGTCCATTTTTTCAACCCCCAAATTGGGAGATTAACAAAGGAAGTGAGAGATTTTGTTTAAAAAAAATAATAAATATCACTTATTTGTCCTATAAAATATCATGACTTTCTCTTCCATTTTTCTTGCTTCCAGCCTATCGTTTCGTCTTCCCGTCTTTCAACCTGCTGCCGTCTAGGTGCGTCATCTTTTCTCGCTTTTCCTTATTACTCATCACATTCAAAACATATGTAATAAAGGTATTTTGGTAGCTATTATATTTTTATTAATATTTCTCCCACTCAAAATATCTAATCCAAGCAAAGGTTATTAAAGACACCCAACTTAACTCTCCCTCCAATCCAAGCAAAGTTATATGTATTGACTCCCCTCTCCCTCACTTAATTTTCCTTCACTTAACCCCACTTAACTTTGCTTATTTTTTTCTCCCTCAATTCAAGCAGACCATTAGGGAGGGGGGTTAAAGTGAATTGAATTTACACAATTTTTAAAAGAATCCTTTCGGCTATCTGCCCTAGCATCTAGGCTCATGGATTCCTTTCTGACTTTGTCCGAACTCCTTTTCGTACATTAAAAAGCTAGGAAGCACGAATCAATCCAAAAAACTATGCCGTGTCTGTATTAAGTCCACAAACGCTCCAAACTACAGTAGGACACAAAAAAACCAGTATCGTGTCCGTGTTGAGTCCACACCTTACCCTAGTTACCATACACTGATACACATTAGAATAACTTGCAAAGCTTCTAAAGTGCTTGCAACCATCAACTAAAGCTTCTCCGAATTAACAAACAAATATAAAGTATGTTAATAAAGTCGATTTCTCCTAACATCTCATACATACTACATCATAAAATTGTAAATTTTTAGATCCCGACAGTGCAACATTAACATCATTACCAGCCAGAACCGAAGAACCGCCCCGCTATTTCATCCCTTTATTCCTAGAAAAAAAAAAACCAGTATCGTGTCCGTATTGAGTCCACATCACAAGGAGAAACAAGGATACACATTAGAATTCTTGCAAAGCTTCTACAGTGCTTGCAGCCATCAACTAAAACTTATCCGAATTAACAAACAAATATAAAGTATGTTAATAAAGTCGATTTCTCCTAACATCTCAAACATACTACACCATAATACCGTAAATTTTAGATCGCAATATTAACATCATTACCAGCCAGAACCGAAGAAATAGCCCCGCTACATCATCCCTTTATTCCTGGATAGAAATCAAGAAACTCTGGAATGAGATTTGTTACTTTATATGGACATCGAATGGACGGACGGAACGGAGTAGAAGAAGAAGAAGAGAATGGTAAAGAAAACATAATTGGGATCGGCCACACCTACGTCTGCTTCGAGGAGGAGGAAGAGGAGAGAGAGCCGCGCTTGCTGCGGAACATCATGTAGCCGAGGGGAAGGACGACGCCGGCCATCATGATGGCCGCGCCGGCTAGGTACCGGAGCGGGCCCGGCGGATCCAGATTCATTGCGGGGGAGATCGTCCGATGGAGAATTTGGTGGAATGGTTGGTACTTAGGAAGGTGCCGGAGTGGTCAAAGAAGGGGATTACCAAGGGGTAAACGGTTAGATGATCCGTGCTCACCACCTGGCTACCGTGAATGGTGAGTCCGTCGATTAATTGATGATATGTGGCAAAAAAAAAAAATAGACAAATCCTATAAGTACTATAAAATTTTATTAGGACAGTTTAATTTTTTTTTTTAAATTAATTATAAATTTGTCACTAATATATTTTGTTTGAGGGCAGTCCATATGTTCATATAAAAGTCAATAAAATTTTGTATCCCAACCTCTCTCTTCTTCCCATGCTCTCTTCTTCTTCCAAAACTTAATTTCTAACAATTTTCAAAATTCTAGACACTAAAGTGAAGATTGGAGATCAAAATCGTAGTCCCACTAGAAAAAAAGTTACAACATTCAACCGCTATTTTGTATGTCATCGATTAACTATGACGATTAGGTTTTTCAAACATTAAGTCTACATATAAATATTGAATTCTATGTGTTTAATGTAGGAGAATTGCATCTTGAAGAAATCGGGTCATCTTATACACTTAATCCTCTTTCCGCTACGGCCGAAGAAGTCCTCGTTTCTTTCGAAGCACGCTCGGTAAATAACATGACAATTTATTTTCGGAATTTGTGGCAGTCGAACTGTGGGACTATTTGACAGTCATATAAATAATTATGACTGTCAAACCACTGACAGACCTTATTTTTCATAGGATTGTTAAGTAAAGTTACAGTCCTGACAAACAATAGGACTGTTACATTTCCTATAGTCCTAATTATTTTGAGGACTGTCAGAATTTTCTGCAGTCCTAATGTCCTACCGTAGCTTCAATTTTAAATAGTTTTATTAACTTTAATTTCTATTGTAGGGGTTATCGTCTTCCGATATTATGGTATCTCCATCAATTGTCGTTGATGTAGGCAATTTATTCCCGACCGATATTTGCTTTCAATCAGACGAACAAGCGTTACATTGGTGCAGAGAAGTTGGTCGAAAAAAATAATATAGTCATTGTGATATCAAGATCGGGCCAAAACCGTCCGGGACGCAAAACTATAGAGCTTGGATGTGAAAGAGGTAGTTTGTTCAGGTATCATGGAAAGAAAGATATAGTTCTCCAAAGAAAAGTTCCAAACATAAGCGTTGGTACGAGAAAATACGGTTGTCCGTTCAAGATCTCTATTGTAAAAATAGAAGATGTGAAGTGGACAGTACAAGTGAAGAATTGAATCCACAATCATTCTATTGCCGAAACACTTACTGGTCATCCCTATGTCAGACTTTTGAACAATGTTGAGCGGAAGATAGTTGAAGATTTGTCCAGTTCAGAAGTTGCACCCAGACATATTTATTCTGTCATACGACACGAAGACGAGAATAACAAGTCAACAATAAAATCAATCTACAACACAATATCGAACTCAAACGCCAATAGTAAGAAAACAAGAATAGCGATGCAGTAAGTATTGGAGTTGCTTGCCGATAATCATTATGTGGAGTACCATAGAAGACATCCACAGATTAATAAAGTCCTTTCAATATTTTGGGCTCATCCCGATTGCACACATTTGGCTCGATCCTTAGCTGACGTATTGGTTCTTGATTGTACATATAAGACAAATAAGTTTAAGATGCCTCTCTTTCATGTTTTTGGCTTCACCTCTACTGGAAAAATATTTTCAGTTGCTTTTTGCTTCATGAAGAGTGAAAAACTTGAGGACTATACATGGTCGTTGGAAAAACTAAAAGCACTTTACACTGGACACAGAGAGCCGTCTGTTTTTGTTACTGACAGAGAATATGCCCTAATTAATGCTATAGTTATTGTCTTTCCTCGCGCGGATACACTACCATGCACTTGGCATATCAATCACAATATCCAATAACAATGTAAGTTAAAGTTCGAAAAGGTGGATGGTAAAATTGACAAAGACCTTTTCGAGAAATTCTACAGTGATTGGAATCAAGTATGGCGAGCCAGTATGAAAGACAGTTACGACGCGGGTTGGTACTTGTTCAAAGAAAAGTGGAAGATGCGGAAGCTGACATGCATTTCTTATATCAAAGATACATGGCTAGAATATGATAAAGAATACTTTGTCTTAGCATGGACGAATTGTCACGCCCCGATCTCCCGCGGTCCCGATCGCCCTCGTCGGGCGCGAATTACCGTGCCAGCGCTCCCGCGGTATCGTCGTTCTCATTGGGACGTAATTTTGTGCGAGTCTGGAGTTGCTCTCGCACAAGGCAACAACACTAGTTGTCTTGGTTTTCATCGAACTGATCGAGTTTGTAGTGGAGGAGCAGTGTTACAAATAATAAACCATATGAGTATACGAGGCGAAGCTCAAAGCACGAGGTTCTATGAATACAATGACATCGTTCAATACATTATGTCCCTCTATACAAAAGTAGCTCAAAATATAACTCAATACAGCTCAAGGCATCGACACCAGATTTTCGGTTCATGTGGATGAGTTATGGTTATCACTTCTTTGGACGATCCAGCACCTGCGAACAACCAAATTGTTGGGGGCCCCCAACACTTTGGGGAAAGTACTGGTGAGTTTAAGCAACGAACAAAAGCAACATTCACTAAAATCGACACTAAGTAAGCATGTGATAAAATATTATATTACTAGTGATCTTTCTAGTTTTACCTAGGTTCATTTCATGCAGTACAAGAGCAGAGTCAGATTACACTTCTTTGAAAATAACTTTGAAATCAGATTTCATGTTCAATTCAAGACAAATAGTTCAAGAACGAAGTGCTAATTATTATACTATCAGGGTGTGTGCAGCGTGTCTCGTGAGCTATACTCAAAGACTCTAGGGACAATGCAACATCTAGTGGACTATCCTTCTTATACTACAAGGCAATCATCATATTCAAGCAAGCATGTAAGTCTAGGTGCGATGTAAGACAATAAGCAAAATAATATATCACTTATATTGTGATTCTTACCCCTTGCCGAACGGTTATACCTGCAACAGACATACAAGTTAGCAACATTTGCATATATGAATAAGGTTCTATTCCATGTCCGTCTCTGCATCAAAAAATTAGGTATGCAAGAAGGCTAGCCTAGCATGCGCCCTAACTATATAATGGCCCATGGGAAACCCATGATTAGTAGCGGTGTTATCACAGCCCAACACTACACCAAAAATACGCTCAAAGATGGCTGCTTTGACACGTGAACCAGCTAACTAATAGACATAACACCTTCCAAATAATGAGGACTTCATTACCTCAGGGTGTTTTGTATAGCCTCTCCCAGGCCGAATGGTCCCAGTGCCCCAGGATACCGTTCGAGAGACCCGATACTTGTACACAAGTTATCCCGACTGATGCGATGAATGCTCTCAATTAATTAATAACTTTTCTATAAGATGCACATGTTCATAAAAAGTAGACTTTTCAATCATTTCTTTTCTATGATAAATCGATCGATAGGTTCAATCTTCTCTTTACGTATCTAATAGATACCCCCCAAGATCCCGTAGGACTGATCCTCAGGGTGCACTGCTAGTCTTATCATTCATAACAATCCATTTAGCCTAAAATGAGTTATTCATAATAGTTCTATCTTTACAGCATGATAAGGAAACATGTAAACAGTCTCTATTTAAGCAAGCATGAAAACAGTTCTCTATCTCTTTTAACTAAGCATGCAGTTATACTCTTTCTTTAGCAATAATGAAGGAACATATTCAAGCTTCTTTTACTTTTATTATTAGCATGATAATAATTCGTTCGATAGCGGTGTCCATGTGACTTAGCATGCAACATTCTATTCTTTTACTTAGCATGGCAAGGTTCTTTTCAATGACAAGCATTTTAAGTTCTCTAGTTAAGCATGAAGGTTATCGTTCTATCATTCACGTAAAGGAAACATTAATCTTCTTAGCAACAAGCATTACAAAAACTCAGATTCATTATTAAGGCGTGCAAGAATCAGAGAATAAAGTTCTGCCCACTCACCAAGATCAGTCGTCTTCTGGTTCAACAAGAAGCTCTTTAAGAAGGTTTTTTTTGAGTCATCAAACCGATATCTCTTGTACATAGTGCCAACGCGGAGTGAGACACTATACGAATAAGGTGAAGCATTATGGCACAGTGACCACCAATTGGGTTAGAGGATCACACGCCAAATTAAAGCAACATCTAAGGTCATCTGTCAGCATTTTTGTCTCCGTTTGGCAAGATATCAATTTAATGTTAGATCAGACGGTGAACGAGATTAAGGCATCATTTGAGATGAGCCTGAATATTGCAAAGCATGAACGTAGAAATGAACCCCTCTTGTCTGCTTTAATGCATGTAATATCTCACAAGGCATTGGGCTTACTATTTGAGCAGATCGATAGGTCAAAGAACGTGGGATTTGATCCCGAGGATTTGAAAAAGTCAAATGAAAAATCCATAGTATTTAGTGTATCACTAAAAAAAATCCATAGTCAAATGAAAAATTCATAGTATTCAGTGTAACACTTGGCATAAAACTTTAGAAAAAATAAAAAAATATATACGAAATAAAATAAAAATTATTAGTTTTTTAAAAATCATTATTAAAAATTGATTTTTTAAACATGAAATAAGTTTTAATTTGTTTTATGCCACATGTCAATAATTTATTGGCCGGGCTCACCATTCGCCATAGCCAGATGGTGAGCCCAGACCATTTAATAATTTCTCGTAAACTTGAGGAAAGGTAAGGAAATAAAAGCAAAGGAAATGTTGTTTATGAGAGCATCCACACTGGAGGAGGTTTCAATTGCTATATTTTGACTTTAATTAAATTTTGTAGCACTTAAATACTGTAGTGAACATTTGTACATACTTAAAAATTACTAAAAAGCTACAAGATACTTCAGATTTGGAGCTTGTCTTAGCTCCTCTATATTAATTGATGGACCCACCAGAAGTAACCAAACATAAAAGAAAAAAGAAGAAGGAAAAGAGAGGAAAAAATCGTACCATATAGGGAAGAAAAATAAAGAGAAAAAAGGGCGAAAAAATAGAAGACGAATTTGGAGTGTTTATTTGGAGCTGTCACTCCCCGTTCCCAAATATATGTATTTGGAGTGTATTATTTTCTTGCTTGCATGTTTAGTATATTGTATGAGACTAGACACATTCTTTGGTTTATCTTGGTTCATGGTTTATTTGTTGGGTTGGTTTAATCATGATTTCACCATGGTCTAAATCTCAAACCCCCACATATATATAAACTAAACATTTCCTTCTCTCTTTATTACTTCATTTTCTTTCTCTCTCTTAAGTTTTCTCCTTCCAAATCTTAGGCAAGTACACCTTGCTTGAGAAATGGAGAAACCCTCCATATTATTGGTTTATTACGTTTGTTATTGTCACGCCCCAGTACTGAAATACGGAGACGTACATGGCCAGCTCCCCCGTACAAGGTATATAACGTCGTACGGCAGTCACGGCTGTAACTAGACAAGGGGGTACATACTACAAGTAAGTCACTTAGGGTCACACATCACATCTATTGTCTCAATCAGTCAAGTAAGAACAATAAATATAGAATATATATGACAAGAAAGTAAGGCATCCCAAACGTCTTACCGCAATATACTGGGAACCAGCTGTGTAAAAATAAGAAAGCTGGCAGAGTATCAAAAGTACATGACAATGATCAGCTGCAGTCTGATTAATTACAATAATATAAGGAAACTAAATGTCCATATTTACGGCTAACAAGTGTCGGTGGCTAAACGCCCAAAATGAGTAAAATGTGCAATAACGAGCATGGAAGAAGAAACCCACTCGTTTCCTTCAACGACCATCTGTCTGGTGTGCGCCATTGTTCAGGGGAAAGTACGCTTGATCCTCGGGTGCACAATCTAAATATGGCCATAAAAAACCAGTGGGGTTAAACCCCAAATAGCAAGTACCACAAAAAATTCATGACTGAAAAAATAAAACCAGGTTATGAAATAGATATATATATATAGTTATGTCTCGTAGTTTCGGTTCATAACCTATCGTGACACAACACTCTAACCCTACAACCAAACAAGGACAAAGGTTAGACCATTGCACCATGATAGTCTATGTCCATAGACTATTTGATAACAGATACAATACACAAACAAGCTCAGTTACATAATCGGCCAATCACTTGTATGACTTACTAGGGGGAGTCTAGGTTATCCTAGAGGTATTATGTATATAGTAGGAATCCTCAGATCGAACCATGTTCTAGCAAGGGCTAGCCGAGCCAAGAATCGTTGCATAGCACATAGTAGTATGTACCGATCCCTCGTAAGGCCACCGTGCTAAGATCGCATATAACACATAGTATAATATAATAGTCGGATCACTACTAAAAATTGCGGGATTAGCGACGTTTTTAGCGACTAGCTTAAAGGCGACTTCAATGAAACGTCGCTAATGACGTCGCTAAAATTATTTAGCGACATTTTTTTGCCATTTAGCGACATTTTTTGACGTCACTAAATTAACTTATTCTGGTAGTGGATATTGTCATACACTAATGAGGATTTAAACAATATCCATGGGGGACAACCTTTACTCCCCATATAATGATTGAGGGTGGCTAATTAAGCACGATCTCGGAATTCTGTCCCTCCTAATGCTCTACATGTTTTAGTTGCCTAGTTAACCCTACGGTTAGCTGGAATCACATGGCGTGGTCATATATTATTTTTCTTATATGCCGTACCATAGTATGACACACTAGATACGAATCTACTTTGTCACTTTGTAGTTCAATTTGGATTCACCCTATCGTGATGCAACAGTCAAGCAAATCCTAGCCATGCTTGGTTATTGACCAACTATCATGTCCATGCTGGAGGAATATGATTTTATTACATGTCGCTTAGTACGTAAGCACACCTCGGTGTGAAACATGTAACATAATCACGTAGAAACACGTAGCACGTAGGAACACATAGCACGTATTAAGTGTTTCAACACGGATACTAATAGTCGAACCAAGTTACCAATCATTGATAAATTATATGGGTTCTAGCACCTAGTCAGGTCTTAACACATGGTCACGTAGGGCGTGACATATTTTTGTGGTAGCCCATGCAGGTCAGATTTAAATCGTCTTGGTCACCTGACTGTGCCAAGCGAGCCTACAAATTAGGAATAAATATTATGATTGTTGAATAGGATCTCAATCCATAATCGATTTTATAAACTCATTTTGTATGTGATTATCGCCCTTGGACTTCCAATTTGTATTTGTTCAATTTCCTTCAATATCGTTATCATTGTTTCTCATCCCCTATTGTTCGGGAAGGCGAACACTTGTGCCTGATGATTCCCTCCAGAAGAAGATCGTAGTTCAGACTACAGAAGGCAGATTCCGTGTACTAATCTCTGAGAAATTTTTTACCCTGAGTAGGATAGATCGATAGGTTCTTTTGGATTCTAGAACTAGTATGGAAGGGTAGCAAGAGAATTGGAACCAGTAGTACCCTATTTGTACTTGAGATAGCAGTGATCTTGGAAGTACGGGGAGCTGGAAGGATTGTTGATCATGACCTAGAATAATTTATGGAAGTGTATAGCCCGATGCTAGGAATTAGTTGTTGTAAATGATAACGATATCAGGAATGATATTATGGACTAGAGAAGATAAAATTTCAGGCTCTCACTTGGAAGATAATGATCTGATTCCAGGAATTCTAGTATATGCTTGAGTGATACCATTATCGTACTATGTGATTTGGAGAGATAAAAAACAAAAAGAAGAAATTCGAGGAATAAAATTTTAGGGAAAACCTTGAGGAGAAGAGAAATTATACTTTAGGTAAGGAATTTTTTTTCCTTTTGAGGATTGATGTTGAAAACAGAACGGGAGAAATTATTATGAGGTTTAGTCTAGACTATGACCTTATCCTAGACATGGATGGGTAGGGCAATACCATGCGACGCTGGATTGTCGACGTAGTTGCATTGTTTTTAGGCCACCAGGTTACCTTGAGTTGAGTTTCTTCAGGGAGCCCAGGAGTATGGTGCCCATCTACCTTAGGGGTATACGATGCAGGAGGTGAACCAGTGTACCACCGTATTATATCAGAGTTTGAGGATGTGTTTCTAGAGGATCTTCCAGGCCTGCCACCTGACAGAGAGATAGAGTTTGCTATAGAGTTGACTCCAAGATCCGAGCCAGTTATTTACTCGTCTTCAGACTCGCACCGATAGAGTTGGTTGAGTTGAAGGTCCCTAATAGATGATCTCTTAGATAAGGGATTCATACGGGCTAGTGTATCTCCAAGAGGATTCATACGGGCATTATCTAAATAGTGCCAAAGAAGGATGAGACAGTATACTTGTGTATTGATTACAGGGCATTAAATGCCGTAGCGATAAAGAGCAAGTACCCATTGCCACGCGTCGATGATTTATTTGAATTAGCTAAGTGGTGCATGTGTATTCTCGAAGATCGACCTCAGATCCGGTTATCATCAGATCAAGGTACGGAGAGAGGACATCCCGAAGACGGCCTTTCGGACGAAGTATGTGCACTATGAGTTTTTAGTCATGCCGTTTGGTTTAACCAACACGCCAGCAGTATTTATGAGTCTGATGAATAATGTTTTCCACCAGTACTTAGATAAGTTTGTGGTGGTATTTATCGACGACATCTTGGTATATTCAAAGAGTCAGGAGGAGCATAAAAGACATCTCAGGATCGTGTTGGAGATGCTGAGACAAGAGAGACTGTATGCCAAGTTCAGCAAATATGAGTTATGATTAGATAGAATAGATAGTCTACGCATCAGGATGACTAAGGGTTCATGAGAAGAACTATCAGACACACGATCTAGAGCTAGCTGCAGTGATTTTTGCACTAAAGCTATGACGACACTACCTTTATGGAGAGCATGTTGAGATTTATACAAAATACAAAAAGTCTGAAGTATGTCTACACGCAGAGAGAGCTCAACATGGGACAGAGGCGCTGGCTAGAATTTATGACAGATTATAATATCGAGTTGCAGTACCACCCTGGCAAGGCGAATGTAGTAGCAGATGCCTTAAGCAGGAAGCCCATGGCATATTTTTACGACTCATTGCCAGTTTTAGAGGATTTTTAGGAACTCAGGATTGAGATTGTATTGCCAGGCATGGAAGGAGAGATGGCCAGTCACGAGGTTCAGTACACATTTATTGAGAGGATCAAGGCAGCATTGCTTACAGATACGAGATTTAGACGACTGCGAGAAAGGACAGAGGTCGACATGCAAACGGGACTCAGGATTCATGAAGACGGAACATTGAGGTATGGAGATCGCCTATACGTTCCGAGTGGCGAGCTACGCCAAGAGTTGATGACCGAGGCTCATAGCTCGATCATTCTATTCATCCCGGGGGTACGAAGATGTACCTAGATTTGGGGCAACATTACTGTTAGCATGGGATGAAGAGAGAGATTGCAAGATTCGTGGCGAGATGCTTGGTATGTCAGCAAGTCAAGGCTGAATATCAGAGAATTGCAGGACTATTACAGTCGTTTCCCATACCCGAGTAGAAATGGGAACGCATTACCATGGACTTCGCCACAGGATTCCCGTGGAGCCCTAGCAGGAAGGATACAGTTTGGGTTGTCACAGACAGACTCACCAAGTCTGCTCAATTCTTGCCCTTCAGAGTTGGGCAGTCCACGGAAATATTAGCTGACATGTATATGAGACAGATAGTATGACTACATGGAGTTCCTGTCAGCATCGTATCGGATCGTGATTCCAGATTCATGTCACATTTTTGGCGAAGTATGTAGGAGAGCCTAGGAACTTGTCTAAAGTTCAACACTGCATATCATCCACAGACTGATGGCCAGTCAGAGCGCACGATACAGATATTAGAGGATATGTTGAGAGCGTGCATGATTAATTTTGGAGGATCTTGGGAGGACCATCTACACTTGGTGGAATTCTCCTACAATAACAACTACCAGGCTAGCATACAAATGGCACCATATGAGACACTGTACGGCAGGAAGTGTAGGTCACCAGTATATTAGAGTGACGTGGGAGAGCGTCAGATACTTGGTCCAGAGCTGGTGACACAGACAGTGGAGAAGGTCAAGCAGATTCAGAGCCACCTGCGTACAGCACAGGACAGACAGAAACATTGGGCAGATGCGCACCGCAGACCATTGGAGTTCAAGGAAGGTGACCATGTATTTTTAAAGATATCGCCTACTCGTGGTACCATCAGATTCGGAGGCAGAGGCAAGCTGAGTCCGAGGATAACCCCAAAATCTGTATCGACCTTCGTAGGAAGTAGCTTACACAAGAGACACTACCTGTAGGATCCTTTCGTGGCACAAAAATTTGATCCATTTAGCATTAGTATGACATTAGTGTAACAACCATAGATTCTTGAGTTAAATATATATATATATATATATATATATATATATATATATATATATATATATATATATATATATATATATAATTTATTTGTGGTTATTTTCCAATCCTAACTTCCTGCAATTAGCATCCCATAATTCTCCATGCCAAATTAGGCAATTTTTTTTTTTGTAAGATTTGCATATTATTTATTATTATCCTATTTTGTTGGGATATCCATTTAGTTATTACTTAGTTAATTGGATAATACAGTTAATTAATTTATTATAACTAGATAAATATCTAATTATTAATTATAAAATATTTTATAAAATATTTTGGGTGTAGTATTTTATTAAAGCTTTACAAAGTAAAATTTTCGAGAATTTATCCTGTGTACAAATATATCTTTGGATTTATATAGCCTTATATATATATATATATATATATATATATATATATATATATATATATATATATATATATATATATATATATATATATATAATATATTCAGTTATTAAAATACTCATTTAGAATTATTTCACAAAACTATTTTTTTATTTAAAGTCTTTTGTTAAAGGGTGAGATATTTTCTAGAATTTATTTTGTTTGCAAATGTTTATTTTGGATTTTTCATAACCTCATCTATATGTGTAAATATATATGTAAATAAATATATAGTTATTAATAAGAAAAGAAAATAATAATAAAATAAAAAGGAAATAAAAACAAAACAAAATAAAACAAAACAAAAAACTATTCCCTAACCCACACCTGAGCCGCGGACCCCCCCTATCTCTATCGATATATATATATATATATATATATATATATATATATATATATATATATATATATATATATATATATATATATATATATATATATATATATATGAAACCCTAACCTAATCTCTTCTCTCCCCTTCCTCCTGTGCCACCCTCAACGACACCCCCTGAACGCCACAATCCGGCAGGCGACCGCCGCCGCAGCAGCCGCAGGCCGCTCATGTGCGTATACAACAGCAGCAGCGCAGCCCGACGCCCCATCTTTCAGGTGATGTAACTCCCTCATCTTTGATTCTTTTCTCGAGTGATTTCTTCGTATACGTTCAAAGCCTAACCCTCTAGGATTCTTTTTAAGCGGGACGAGTTTTCTTGTCCCGGATTGGTCGAAAAATTGACCGGAAGACGGCCGAAAAACTGTCCAAGAACAGTCCCAAAATTCGACCCAAACTCCCATGTTCATGCCCAATTTGCCACAAATTCGTTTAATATTTTCAAAATCTAATTGATTTATTATAACTAGATAAATATCTAATTATTAATTATAATATATTTTATAAAATATTTTGGGTGTAGTATTTTATTAAAGCTTTACAAAGTAAAATTTTCTAGAATTTATCCTGTGTACAAATATATCTTTGGATTTATATAGCCTAATATATATATATATCTATATATAAATAATATATTCAGTTATTAAAATACTCATTTAGAATTATTTCACAAAACTATTTTTTTATTTAAAGTCTTTTGTTAAAGGGTGAGATATTTTCTAGAATTTATTTTGTTTGCAAATGTTCTTTTTGGATTTTTCATAACCTCATCTATATGTGTAAATATATATGTAAATAAATATATAGTTATTAATAAGAAAAGAAAATAATAATAAAATAAAAAGGAAAATAAAAACAAAACAAAACAAAACAAAAAACTATTCCCTAACCCACACCTGAGCTGCGGACCCCCCTATCTCTATCGATATATATTATGAAACCCTAACCTAATCTCTTCTCTCCCCTTCCTCCTGTGCCACCCTCAACGACACCCCCTAAACGCCGCACTCCGGCAGGCGACCGCCGCCGCAGCAGCCGCAGGCCGCTCATGTGCGTATACAACAGCAGCAGCGCAGCCCGACGCCCCATCTTTCAGGTGATGTAACTCCCTCATCTTTGATTCTTTTCTCGAGTGGTTTCTTCGTATACGTTCAAAGCCTAACCCTCTAGGATTCTTTTTAAGCAGGACGAGTTTTCTTGTCCGGGATTGGTCGAAAAATTGACCGAAAGACGGCCGAAAAACTGTCCAAGAACAGTCCCGAAATTCGACCCAAACCCCCATGTTCATGCCCAATTTGCCACAAATTTGTTTAATATTTTCAAAATCTAATTGAAAGGTTTTTTTTCTCAATATAACCAAATTTTTTTCTATTCTTTTAGTTTTTATTAGTTTGTTTTATTTGTTAAATTATTCGGCCTCCAAAACAACCAAAAACTTGGCATTTTAAAACTAAAATTTTGTGATACGGAGTGCGCTCCGCCAAACGGGACCGCCTCGTCGTGTACTAATTTTACCGAAAGGTGCGTATGATATATCCTGACGTGTGAGCTTTCACGGAAGTTGATTCAGAAGTGTGTGCGCGTCGGAATCAACCCGTATCCGTAAAAAGTTTCCGTATCGCGACTTTTGCAAACAACCACCCTACTTTGTGTATGCTCGTCGGAATGTGATGAAACTTGTGCCATTGGATTCATGGTATCACGCTGGTCCTGTGACCCATGTTTTACGCAATTTCGAGACAGTTGACCGAGCCACCTATTCGCGGGCACACGGTTTGACTTGAATGGCGATTTTGTAATCAGGCTCACCGGAATCCAAAGTTGGATATACCGTTGAGTTCGTATCATCGTTTAGGATTAGTTTGACCTATAATTTATCCTATTTAGAGACCTTTACCTATGTCACGTATTTCGGTGTAAAGTGGCCCATATGTGGACCCCGCTTTGGCCCAAAATTATATTTTTGCCCCTGTTTCCAAATTGGACGAAAGGGTATAGTTTTTTGACTATCTCGTTTATTCCGGGAATGTTGGTGGTATTTTTTTCAGCATCCGGAGACGTTCGTACATCTTTCTCTCTTTGTGCTATTGTGACGTGACGTGTTTGCAGCCAGAACATTTTTTAAACTTTGATCGGACACTAGGCAAGTATACCTTGCCAAATTGCTTACAGTACTTTGCATGCTTATCATATTTTTATATATTCATTATATGTGTTTTATATGTATTTTATTTTTTGACTAAATTATATATTATATTTGTTGACACACACTTGACACATAGTATCATGGGTGGGGAGGACAGTCAGTAGGCGTATGGGCTACCCACTTTGGTAAACAGTAGTAACTGGACACACTACGGTATTTATGTCGCGGTGGTCGCTACCCTCGAGATATTTCGATTAATAGTACATGTACATTTGAGTATTTATGAGTTATGAGATAGCGTGTGTATTAGAGTAGCCTACACCTGCCCATACGTTAAAAAGTTGTGCTTATTATGCATTTTCATGTAGATTGTCTAGTGCAGTGTACTTGGAAATTTTCTATTTATTCTTTATGCATGTTTTACTGTATTCAATTGGCATGTTATTTTCTGTATCTTATTACGTCCCTCTGAGGACCTGGTCCCCTTGGCAGGAATAGACGATCTGGAGTATCCGCAAGAGTACAGGCCAGGACCTAACGCATTATTTTCTGCCGAGGAGGTCTTACCTTCTGAGCATCTTTGATTATCTCTAGCTATGGATCTCTTAGTTGATACTCTTCTATCATCATCTTATTTTATATTGGAGTTTCGTCCTCCTCTCTCATTTTAGTTTTGATATAGTCATTGGTAGTGGATTTGTCTCCATCCGACTATCATTTTTGGATTATTCAGACTCATTATTTTGGTTTAGTTATTTCTTTACTATGACTTGTTCTATGGATAAGATTAGTATTTTCTGTGACGTGACAATATATTTACCACCTGTAAATTAATATTCATATTACAACGTACATGTGTATTATGGTATCCATATATTGGAGTTGTTATATACATACGACTGGCATGCTTACGTATTTCTAGTCCTACGTATTTTTGGACTGGGGCGTGACATATCCACCACACCGGACCGAGTTGATCGAGCATATATTTTCTGTCGTTGCCGCCAAGCTGATCCTTGATGCTCTTGATGACTAGAAGGCTCATGATCGCGAAGAAAAATCGATCCAAGGTTGGATCATGCCTGAGCAGTGGACTACGATGAGGGCTAGATTCGACGAATACAAGGAAAGGTCTGAGAAGGCCAAGGTGGCTAGGCAGAAGACATCAAAGTGGTGTGGTGGCTCGATTCCGATGACGGAATATTTTCGTTGTTTGGTATATTTTTATTTCAGATATATTATTTTAATACAAGTACGATAAAATGGTAGTAGGATAAAATATTTAATTTTAGTACTAAATAATATATTTTTAACAGGTACAGAGGGATGAGGATATGCCAATATGGTGACCGTCTTCCTGGCCACCCAACGAAAGGGCGGAAATCTCATTGTGAGAGGGCCTTACAGACCTATGTAAGTATTACTTTACTTTGTGTTAATTTTAATATAATTTAGGAAATATGCAAATAAATATCCATATAGTTATTAATAAGTACCTTAGACACATTAGCAATTATCGAGTATCCAAACTTTTCTAGGTCGAGTATCTTAGGTTGCGTGAGCGGGCGACTGCTAGTGCACCTACAACGGGAGAGGCTGGTACTTCCTCACAGCCCTCTCCAGCTTCGTCGGCGGACGAGCTGTGGGTGACCGCCGTTGGTGGTCTCCAGAGGGGTACGTACTACAGTACGGGATCCTATGGCACCCTTGTTGCGACGCAGTCCTCTAGGGCCTCTCCCTGATTTTTAAGAATTTTTAATTTGGATTTTTCATAATTTTCTGGAATTTTTCTGGGATTTTTATTAATTAAAACTAAGGTATTTTGAATTTAAATAATTTTTAAATAATCTTAAATAAAACTAAAATATTATAAAAATAATATTTTTTGGTGTAAAATAAAAAACTAAACATAGGATGATTTTTCGGGAATTTATTGGACCCCGGAAGCATTTTTAAAGCCCTAAAAACTATTGTATAATTAAACCAAAATAAACCCTAGAATAAACCCGGTTTATTTAAAATAAACCAAACCAAACTGACCCGAACCGGACCCGGTCTAGTTGAACTGGGCCCAAACCTTAGCGGGTCGGATCCGGGTTCAACCCGACCCGCTTTGACCCGACCCGACCCGACCCGCTAGACCTAAATCCCTAACCGCCCCCGAGCCGACCGCTCGCCTCCCCTCCGCCGCGGCCGATCGTCTTCTCCGACGAAACCGCCGCCGCCTCTTCCGTTCACATCCCCACCGGCCGCCCTTTCGACGCCCAGCTGCCTCCTCCCGTGCCCGTAATCGCCGACCGCCGGTCTCCTCCCATCCGCTTATATAAACCCTCTCTTCTTCTCCTCCGCCCTAGCCATCTCCCCTCATATGCCTCCCCGAGCGTCACCCGGCCACCAGCAAGCCGCTCTGCAGCCCTCGGCCAGCCTCCCTGGACTCCCTCCGCCACCGCCTCCAGTGAGCCGCCTCCCTCCCTCGATCCGCAGCTCCTCCAGCAGCCCCTCGACAACCGTAGTAACCGCCGCCTGCCTCCACCAGCGAGCCCGGCCGCTCAGCCAGCTCCACCTTCCCCCTCGTCGCCGATGAGCCAGCCGCCTCCGCAAGCTCCTCCGGCGTAGACCCAGCGCCTGAACCCTAGCTCGGACCGGACACGACTTAGCCCGGACACGGTCAGGACACAGCAGTGTCAAGTCGACACGAGGATACGAGAAATCTCAGTTTTTTGGAGCCCTGTTCAGGTAACCCGTTCTCTCACCTTGTTGACCCGTTTTTGGTTCCGTCAGTTGTGACGTGTAGGCTGTGTGACTCCCTCGATGTTCGTGTAACCCGCTCGGTACGTCGTGTCTTGTGGCGATGGCGAACCGCGATCAAAAAACAGGAAAACCAATGCCCTGTTTTACCCCGGAACTGAGTACGCCCCGCCAAACGGGACGACTTGGTCGCGTGCGGTCTTCATCGATACGTGCGCGCCATCGATACGGACGTGCCGAATTTTGCAGAAGTTGATTTGGATGTGCGTGCACACCGGAATCAACGCGTATTCGCCGACAATATCCCGTATCCGTCTTTTCTGGATCTCGCTCTAACTTGGTGTACACACATCGGATCAAAACAAAACTTGTGCCATCGGACTCATAGCAATACGCTGGTCCTGTGACCCAAGTTTGATTCGATTCTGAGAACGTTGACAAAATCGCGTATCGTGGGCCCCACAAGCTCCAACTGACAGGCGATTTTGTGATCGGCTCATTGGAATCCAATTCTGGAAGTTCCGTTGGGTTCGTATCATCGTTCCTGACTTGTTAACACTAAGTTTGACAGATTTAGAGACCTTTGGTTCTGACACATTTTTCGGTGCAAAGCGGCCCACATGTGGACCCTGCCTTGACCTGAAAATATCATTTTTGCCCTTGTGTCAGAATTGGACTCAAGGATAGGCATTTTTAGCTAATTGATATTTTCTGGATCTGATGGTGATGTCTATTTCAGTAACCGGAGAACTGCCTGCAAATCCCGCTGCTGCCAGAGCTACAATTGGAGCCGGAACCCCAGGCAAGTGTACCTTGCCAAATCTTGCAGTATTGTTACTTATTTACTTGACTTAATTAATTATTGTACATGCTTAACCTAGGGCCGTGTGACTTTCTTAGCGTCCGATTAATAGTCGGGTGCCAACCCCGTACGCGGAGTTGTGCAACGTCACCTAGAGATGGATATCGTGACATTTACATTCTCGTACTTGCCATATCAAGTACATTATACCCAGGACACCTGACACGAATCATGAGACAGAATCTTCCTAAAATATTCAAGGTGATTCTGTATAGGATACAGGTTTATGACATATACATTTTTACATGCTTAGTATTTATTCAGACTTGTTGCATTAGTTTTGATCTTGCGTAACATGTACATCGTGAACTGTGACATAAGATTACATTGGGTGGAGAGAGTATTACCATATCAAAGGCTGATTATATTATAAATAATGTCATCTGGAGGTGTCTTAGTCTCTGATACAGAGCTTTGGCGCAAGTTCTGGTCCTTCGAGAGAATACTGCTATGGGTTTCACCGACACTGATCCTGTAATAGTCTCAGCCCGAGTATGACTAAAACTCTCACTTGCATATCACTTAGCTGGTTTATTTATTTACCCTTTTGTTTCATTTATTGCTGCACTGCATTTTTTTGGCTTGAGTTATTTTGTACCTTGCTATGTCCCCTGAGGACCTGGATCTGGATTATGTCCCCAGGATTAGCAGATGATATCTATCCTGAGGTGTACGGAACATGAGCACTTCTCGGAACAGTACCAGACTATGAGGACGAGGTGATCGCTGAGGACTTTTTCTGAACATCTGCTTCTCTATGCTCAGTTTTTATGGCAATTAATCTCTTTATTTCTTGTTTAAGTGAACAATTGTAACAGACGGTCCAGGAGGAGACACGCATCAGGCTGCAAGCCGGGACAGGTGGTCCCCCCGAAGCAAAGTCAGCACTAGCGATCACCAGCTCAGGTAATACAGGATCTAAGGGACAGCCCTGGCAGCATAACCGGCAGTGCTACAACTGTGGGGAGATGGGTCATCATCGGTATGCTTGTACCAAACCACCTAGGGAGAAAGATTCAGGTGGTGGACGAGGACCGTTCGGCAGACGAGGATATAATGGAGGACGTGGTCGTGGTCGAGGGGGTAGACGAGGCTGCCGAGGAGGTTATCGGGCGAACCTCCTGATATCAGAAGGGAACGGAGAAGCTGATAGCACCTTTACTGTGGAGGACCAGGCACTGGGAGACATGAGGAGTAGAACAGAGGAGGCGTCCACCTCATTCTTTGTTAGGGGCAACGCTGCCATATATGTCCATCCATCAGAAGGTACTGACGAATCACTTGCCCTTGCGTCTATCTCTTCCCTTAAATCATCAGACTGGATTATCGACTCAGGAGTATCTCGACATGTGACGGGGAATGCTAGTGAGTTTTCTTCCTACACTCACCTAGCATCAGCAGACAGCATTCAGACAGCTGATGGCACTTTCCAGCTAGTGGTCGGTAAGGGTACTGTTAATTGTACAGGTTCAGTAAGATTATCCAATGTTTTATATGCTCCATCCTTTCCAGTCAGTCTCTTGTCTATTAGTTCTATAATCCTCCAACTTAAATGCATTGTTTCTTTTGATATTCCTAAGGTGACCTTCCAGGAGAAAGGGACAGGACGAAGACTTGGGACTAGCACTTGGCATAAGGGACTGTGGTACCTAGATCGAGAAGGACTGGACTCAGCATTGGTATCTATGGCAGAGAAGGCTGGCATGGAAGGACTGCAGCAGAGGACTGAGGATACCTTGATACTCCATCATCGGAGGATGGGACATTCTTCCTTTGATACTCTAAGTAAGTTGTATCCAGAGATTTATGCAAAAACAAATAAAGAAAAATTAGTATGTGATGCGTGCGAGTTAGGAAAACTTACTAGGAGCTCATATGTTGGCACGGGTCATAGGAGCACTTTTGCTTTTGAGGTAGTACATTCTGATGTCTGGGGTCCATGTGCTACTAACACTATGAATGGTTATAAGTACTTTATTTCTTTCATTGAGTGTGCCTCTCGTGTTACCTGGTTATATTTGATAAAAAATAAGAATGATGTACCTGCTTGTTTTCGGGATTTCCATAAGCATGTCCAGACTCAGTACAAAGCAGTTGTGAAGGTACTGAGGTCTGACAATGGAACGGAGTATACCAACAGTACGCTTGCAGAATACCTGTCAGCACACGAAATACAGCATCAGACCACCTGTGCATACACACCAGCACAAAATGGAGTTGCTGAAAGGAAAAACAGACAACTTTTGGAGGTCGCAAGAAGTATGATGATCGACATGAATGTCCCACAGAGTCTGTGGGGGCATGCAGTATTGACAGCAGCTCAACTCATCAACAGGATGCCCTCGAAGGTCCTCGGATGGAAGTCCCCATGTGAGGTATTGCAAGGCAATAATAGTGGGATACTCCCACTGAAGGTATTTGGGTGTGTGTGTTTTGTGAAGGACAACAGGCCATCAGTTGGAAAACTTGACCCTAGAGCGGTCAAATGCATCTTCGTAGGCTACTCGGCGACCCAAAAGGGGTATGTGTGCTGGAGTCCAATAGAGAAAAAGAAGTTTGTCAGTATGGATGTCCACTTTCGGGAGCATGAGCCATACTACCGCCAGGACGGAACTTCACACAACACGCCTAATACTGCCAGTATTAGGCGAGAGGGGGAGATGGAGAACTTGGTGGTAACCGATTTAGAAGTTTGGCATGGAGACACGGAGAAGGGACAAGAAGGTGAAGGTGTTAGGCCTACGGCTCAGGGAGAGTTACTTACCTACAGCAGGAGAGAGAAGCAAACTGCAGGACCAGTATCGATAGTGCCAGTGCCAAGTCCCTTGCCTGCATTCGTCCCAACTCCTGAGGCACCGACACCAACCCCCCTTCAGGTGATACCCCCTCCTTCTCAAGATATCATTCCTCCTACTTCTACTCCTCCCACACCACTATCTGTACGGAGGACCACTCGCAGCAATGCAGGAAATCCTCCAAACAGATATGGTTGGGATATTGCTCAGTTTGTTTCTTATGACCATATCTCTTCTTCTCATGGAGCATTTATAGCATCTTTGGATAGTATTACTGTACCTAACAATTGGCAGGTTGCCAAGAACGATCCAAAGTGGAAAGCGGCAATGCACGAGGAGTTGGGAGCTCTGGAGAAGAACCACACTTGGAAGCTTGTGAGACTGCCAGAGGGGAAAAGAGCAGTTGGATGCAAGTGGGTCTTTACCGTGAAGCAGAACCCAGATGGACAGGTTGAGCGCTACAAAGCTCGACTAGTAGCCAAAGGATACAGTCAGATGTACGGTATCGACTATGACGAGACCTTTGCACCAGTTGCAAAGATGAGCACTGTCAGGACTCTGATTTCTCTGGCAGCGAATGGTGGATGGAAGCTACACCAACTGGATGTGAAGAATGCGTTTCTTCACGGAGATCTAGTGGAGGAGGTGTACATGGAGATACCACCAGGATTTGGCACCAATCAGACAGTAGGCAAGGTATGCAGGTTGAAGAAGTCTCTCTATGGACTGAAGCAGTCTCCTCGAGCGTTGTTTGACAGATTCAGAAGGACGATGATAGGGATAGGATATCAGCAGATCAATGCTGATCATACTGTGTTCTTCCGTCGGAGTGAAGGCCACATCACCATGCTTGCGGTGTATGTGGACAATATGATTATCACAGGAGATGATGAGCAGGAGATCGCCCAACTCAAAGGAAAGCTTGGCAAGGAATTCGAGGTGAAGGATCTCGGTCTTCTTCGGTACTTTCTTGGGATTGAGATTGCTCGAGAAGCAGAAGGGATTGTTCTCTCTCAAAGGAAGTATGCACTGGACCTTCTCACAGAAACTGGGATATTGGGGTGCAAACCTGCAGCGACACCAATAGATCAGAGGTTCAAGATTGATGCTGAGGCTGGAGAACCAGTTGATCGGGACAGATACCAGAGACTGGTTGGCAAGTTGATCTATTTGAGCCACACACGTCCTGATATCTGCTTTGCAGTAAGTGTGGTGAGCCGCTACATGCATGACCCACGGAAGGGTCATATGGATGCAGTGTACCAGATTCTGAGGTACTTGAAAGGTGCTCCCGGGAAGGGACTAATATTCAGGAAGAACAATCACGTGAGCATCGAGGGCTACTGTGATTCAGACTGGGCTAGTTGTGCCGATGACAGGAGGTCTACCTCGAGATATTACATATTTGTAGGAGGTAACTTGGTCTCCTGGAGGAGTAAGAAGCAGTCTGTGGTGGCCAGATCGACAGCTAAAGCAGAGTACAGAGCTATGGCCTTGGGAGTTACAGAGCTGCTATGGTTGAAGAATATGCTGGTGGAGCTGAAGCTGGATCAAGAAGCCAAGATGAAGCTGTGGTGTGACAATCAGTCAGCTATTAGTATCGCCAACAATCTAGTACAACATGACAGGACCAAACACATCGAGATTGATAGATTCTTCATCAAAGAGAAGTTGGATAGTGGATTACTGGAGCTTGGCCATGTTCCAACCAGGGATCAAGTAGCAGATGGACTAACCAAGGGACTCGCCTTAGTGAGCATGATTAGAGGATGTGACAAGATGGGCTTAGTGAATATCTTTCACCCATCTTGAGGGGGAGTGTTGATATGATATGTTGGGTGTCATATTTAAGTATAGTATAAGCACATGGGAATATCCTGAGGACATATTTGGGATGCCAGAATATGTCACAGGATATTCCATTATGAGATTATTGTCATAATGATTGAGATCATTGTATTAATGACTGTAAGGCTATATAATGCCAATGAGACAATCAATAAAATGATCAACTAATTTCAACAAAGAAGCTGCAAAGAGACCTCACCTATAGCAGAAAGCATCTGTACCACAAGTAATAGTCCTTTCTACTTGTCACTACTGTGGCAAAGCAGGCCATCTCGCCAAGGAATGCCGACGCAGATTATGATTGTGTTTAGCATGCGGATCCCGTCAGCATTCGGTAAAGGATTGTCCTGAACGTGGAGAAGGAGCACCAAGGGCAAACCAACAAGCTCTACCAGCACCAGGAGGACATCAACCAAGGCCACCCTTGGCACTTCAAGCAGCACCCTACCAGCAGGCCCAGCAATAGCAGAGGGCACCACCTCAAGGACGCGGACAAGCTTTCACGATGACTTTAGAGGACGCTCAGACTCTTGGAGTAGCTAATGCGCGTAAGTTTTTATAGTTATCCGTTTCTAGTATTGCTTTAGTTCGTGCCTGCTGGTTCGTGACCTTAGACTTAACCTGACTTGCTAATAATAGATAACCTAGTGATAACCTAGAATATTTTATAATTGTTAGTCTAATATGTTTTAAAGGATAACCTGGTTTTCTAAACTGTAATTTTCTAAATTTCCTTCATCAGAGAAATTGCATAACTTCCATTGCTTAGGGAAATAATTTTTCCTATGTGTTTTAAACCCTCAATCTTGACTTTTCTTAATCGTAATGTGCTTCGAATAAATTTTACAACCGTGTCATCTCTGTTGACCGGTTATTCTTTGATTGCGAGAACACAATCTTCTTAAGGGGGTAGATTATAAACCCCCTGATTTTCAAGAATTTTTAATTTAGATTTTTCATAATTTTCTGGAATTTTTTTGGGATTTTATTAATTAAAACTAAAGTATTTTGAATTTAAATAATTTTAAATGATGTTAAATAATATTAAAATATTATGAAAATAATATTTTCTGGTGTAAAATGAAAAACTAGACATATGATAATTTTTTGAGAATTTATTGGACCCAGAAGCATTTTTAAAGCCCTAAAAACTATTGTATAATTAAACCAAAATAAACCCTAGAATAAACCCGGTTTATTTAAAATAAACTAAGCCAAACTGACCCGACCCGGACCCGGTCTAGTTGAACCGGGCCCAAACCTTAGCGGGTCGGATCCGGGTTCGACCCGACCCGCTTTGACCCGACCCGACCCGCTTTGACCCGACCCGACCCGCTTTGACCCGACTCGCCTCCCCTCCGCCGCGGCCGATCGTCTTCTCCGACGAAACCGCCGCCGCCTCTTCCGTTCACATCCACACCGGCCGTCCTTTCGACGCCCAGCCACCTTCTCCCCTACCCGTAACCGCCGAACGCCTGTCTTCTCCCGTCCGCCTATATAAACCCTCTCTCCTTCTCCTCCGCCCTAGCCATCTCCCCTCATCCGCCTCCCCGAGCGTCTCCGGCCACCAGCAAGCCGTTCCGCTGCCCTCGGCCAGCCTCCCTAGACTCCCTCCGCCACCGTCTCCAGTGAACCGCCTCCCTCGATCAGCAGCTCCTCCAGCAGCCCCTCGACAACCGCAGTAACCGCCGCCCGCCTTCACCAGCGAGCCCGGCTGCTCAGCCAGCTCCGCCTTCCCCCTCGCCGCCGACGAGCCATCCGCCTCCGCGAGCTCCTCAGACGTAGACCCGACGCCTGAACCCTAGATCGGACCGGACACGACTTAGCCCGGACACGGTCAGGACACAGCAGTGTCAAGTCAACACGAGGATACGAGAAATCTCGGTTTTTCGGAGCCATGTTCAGGTAACCCGTTCTCTCTCCTCGTTGACCCATTTTCGGTTCCATCAGTTGTGACGCGTAGGCTGTGTGACCCCCTCGATGTCCGTGCAACCCGTACGGTGCGTCGCGTCCTGTGGCGATCGTGAACCGCGATCCAAAAACAGGAAAACCAACGCCCTGTTTCACCCCGGAACTGAGTACGTTCCGCCAAACTGGACGACTTGGTCGCGTGCGGTCTTCACCGATACGTGCGCGCCGTCGATACGGACGTGCGGTATTTTACAGAAGTTGATTTGGATGTGCGTGCACACCGAAATCAACGCGTATCCGCCGACAACGCCCCGTATCCGTCTTTTCTGGATCTCGTTGTAACTTGGTGTACACACGTCGGATCGAAACAAAACTTGCGCCATCGAACTTGTAGCAATACGCTGGTCCTGTGACCCAAGTTTGGTGCGATTCTGAGAACGTTGACAAAATTGCGTATTGTGGGCCCCATAGGCTCCACCTGACAGGTGATTTTGTGACCGGCTCATCGGAATCCAATTCTGGAAGTTTCGTTGGGTTCGTATCATTGTTCCTGACTTATTGACCCTAAGTTTGACAGATTTGGAGACCTTTGGTTTTGACACATTTTTCGGTGCAAAGTGGCCCACATGTGGACCCCGCATTGACCTGATAATGTCATTTTTACCCTAGTGTCCAAATTGGACTCAAGGACAGGCATTTTTAGCTAATTGATATTTTCTGGATCTGATGGTGATGTCTATTTCAGCAACCGGAGAACTGCCTGAAAATTCCGCTGCTGCCAGAGCTACAATTGGAGCCGGAACCCCAAGCAAGTGTACCTTGCCAAATCTTGCAGTATTGTTACTTATTTACTTGACTTAATTAATTGTTGTACATGCTTAACCTAGGGCCGTGTGACTTGCTTAGCGTCCGATTAATAGTCGGGTGCCAACCCCGTACGCGGAGTTGTGCAACGTCACCTAGAGATGAATATCGTGACATTTACATTCTCGTACTTGCCATATCAAGTACATTATACCCAGGACACCTGACACGAATCATGAGACAGAATCTTCCTAAAATATTCAAGGTGATTCTGTATAGGATACAGATTTATGATATATATATTTTTACATGCTTAGTATTTATTCAGACTTGTTGCATTAGTTTTGATCTTGCGTAACATGTACATCGTGAACTGTGACGTGAGATTACATTGGGTGGGGAGAGTATTACCATATCAAAGGCTGATTATATTATAAATAATGTCATCTGGAGGTGTCTTAGTCTCTGATACAGAGCTTTGGCGCAAGTTCTGGCCCTTCGAGAGAATACTGCTATGGGTTTCACCGATACTGATCCTGTAGTAGTCTCAGCCCGAGTATGACTAAAACTCTCACTTGCATATCACTTAGCTGGTTTTTTTATTTACCCTTTTGTTTCATTTATTGTTGTACTGCATTATTTTGGCTTGAGTTATTTTGTACCTTGCTATGTCCCCTGAGGACCTGGATCTGGATTATGTCCCCAGGATTAGCAGAATATATCTATCCTGAGGTGTACGGAACAGGAGCACTTCTCGGAACAGTACCAGACTCTGAGGACGAGGTGATCGCTGAGGACTTTTCCTGAATATCTGCTTCTCTATGCTCAGTTTTTATGCAATTAATCTCTTTATTTCTTGTTTAAGTGAACAATTATAACAGACTTAATATCGGGTTGTTCCCCGATTTTATTTATTTATGACTGGATATTTTGGTGTCAAGACCAGTAGCAGCAGCAGCGTCCTCCCCAGTAGTTCATATAGGAGCTATTGCCGTTTCATTCCTATTCAAATGAAGGCATACAAAACAAATTGGAAAGCATAATACTTTTTGTTGATATTGCTGTGTTTATTCTGTGGATGAAATTAGTAAACCCTGATCGTTGTAATACAGCTTAAGTATGCCCCGAAGGATCCATTAAATTGGATTTGTCCATCGGTGTGTGCTGCTGGCCATTGCCACGTGTCTAGTTCCTCGATATTTTGGGACTGGGGCGTGACATGGTTTTTGTGGTGGCCTATACAGGTCAACGACCAAATTGTTCGGTTTCAACTTAGGGACCGAACAGGCCTGCAATAAGAATATGATAAGTTTTTAGGATCTCATCCACTTGTTTGAATCGTTCTTGATATCTATATCGGATTCAAATTAAAATTTTGACTTGCATCTTGCCTTGATTCCTGTGCGCCTCTTATAAGTTCATTTTTGATGCAGAGTAATGGATCCAAGAATCGAAGACGAGAACCCCTTGGGTACACCATACGATGCTGTGGTTACCTATGATGAAGGAGTAACACCCGAAGACCGAGGAAAATTAGCACAAAGCAATCAAGTGGGCCATCATACTTCTAGGTTCCGGCGTGATGACATTCCGCCTCCACCGCAGTTCGTTCCACCAATGCCCGTATTCCCACAAGGACAGCCTATTGACGGGCAACAGATCTTCCAAATGATCTACGGAATGATGCAAGCCCAGCAACAAGTCTAACACGAGGCTCAGCGACGCGAGGTTGATTACTTGAGGAACAACTTAGTAACTACACTGGAGCAGGCCAACCTACCAGCTCGACGGCAACCAACGGGCTCTATTACCGATTTTCGCCAGTTGAAGCCCCGAACCTTTTTTGGCAAGGAGGGACCAACAGAAGTTCATGAATGGCTCACCAACATTCGGTATCAATTAGAAGCAGCTGAACTTCCATGGGAACGTTGGATGACTGCCGTCAGAATGTAATTGACGAACAATGCTCATCATTGGTGGCTATCTGAGGAGACACGACTCGGACCAGACCGAGTCACTTGGGAAGAGTTCTCCAGACTCTTTCAGGAGATGTACATTCCGGCTATCACTTGATCAGAACTTCGGGACAAGTTCAATCGCCTCACTCAGGATACTATGACGGTGGAAGAGTACAACGCTGAGTTCATTCGTCTAAGTCGCTTCGCCCCTATATTGATCCCGACAGAAGAAGAGAAGGCCGAGAAGTTCTTCGACGGACTAAACTTCGAGCTACAGAAACTAATTGGATCCGTTGCACCTACTTCGTACTTGGACGTCCTTGCTGCAGTCCGACGCATGGAGCGCGTCACCAGGAGAGAGACCAGCCTGAAGCGGCCTTCCACATCAGCAACAGCTAGAGCACCACAAGAAGAAGCTTCAAAGAGACCTCACCTATAGCAGAAAGCATCTGTACCACAAGTAATAGTCCTTTCTACTTGTCACTACTGTGGCAAAGCAGGCCATCTCGCCAAGGAATGCCGACGCAGATTAGGATTGTGTTTAGCATGCGGATCCCGTCAGCATTCGGTAAGGGATTGCCCTGAACGTGGAGAAGGAGTACCAAGGGCAAACCAACAAGCTCTACCAGCACCAGGAGGACATCAACCAAGGCCACCCTTGGCACTTCAAGCAGCACCCTTCCAGCAGGCCCAGCAACAGCAGAGGGCACCACCTCAAGGACACGGACAAGCTTTCGCGATGACTTTGGAGGACGCTCAGACTCTTAGAGTAGCTAATGCGCGTAAGTTTTTATAGTTATCCGTTTCTAGTATTGCTTTAGTTCGTGCCTGCTGGTTTGTGACCTTAGACTTAACCTGACTTGCTAATAATAGATAACCTAGTGATAACCTAGAATATTTTATAACTGTTAGTCTAATATGTTTTAAAGGATAGCCTGGTTTTCTAAACTATAATTTTCTAAATTTTCTTCATCAGGGAAATTGCATAACTTTCATTGCTTAGGAAAATAATTTTCCCTATGTGTTTTAAACCCTCAATCTTGACTTTTCTTAATCGTAATGTGCTTCGAATAAATTTTGCAACCGTGTCATCTCTGTTGACCGGTTATTCTTTGATTGCAAGGACGCAATCTTCTTAAGGGGGGTATATTGTAAACCCCTGATTTTCAAGAATTTTTAATTTAGATTTTTTATAATTTTCTGAAATTTCTTTGGGATTTTTATTAATTAAAACTAAGGTATTTTAAATTTAAATGATTTTTAAATGACATTAAATAATATTAAAATATTATAAAAATAATATTTTCTGGTGTAAAATGAAAAACTAGACATAGGACAATTTTCCAAGAATTTATTGGATCCCGGAAGCATTTTTAAAGCCCTAAAAACTATTGTATAATTAAAGCAAAATAAATCCTAGAATAAATCCGGTTTATTTAAAATAAACCAAACCAAACTGACCCGAACCGGACCCGGTCTAGTTGAACCGGGCCCAAACCTTAGCGGGTCGGATCCGGGTTCGACCCGACCCGCTTTGACCCGACCCGACCCGCTAGACCTAAATCCCTAACCGCCCCCGAGCCGACCGCTCGCCTCCCCTCTGCCGCGGCCGATCGTCTTCTCCGACGAAACCGCCGCCGCCTCTTCCGTTCACATCCCCACCGGCCGCCCTTTCGACGCCCAGCCGCCTCCTCCCCTACCCGTAACCGCCGATCACCGGTCTCCTCCCGTCCGCCTATATAAACCCTCTCTCCTTCTCCTCCGCCCTAGCCATCTCCCCTCATCCGCCTCCCCGAGCGTCGCCCGGCCACCAACAAGCCGCTCCGCTACCCTCGGCCAGCCTCCCTCGACTCCCTCCGCTACCGCCTCCAGTGAGCCGCCTCCCTCCCTCGATCAGCAGCTCCTCCAGCAGCTCCTCGACAACCGCAGTAACCGCCGCCCGCCTCCACCAGCGAGCCCGGCCGCTCAGCCAGCTCTGCCTTCCCTCTCGCCGCCGACGAGCCAGCCGCCTCCGCGAGCACCTCCGGCGTAGACCCAGCGCCTGAACCCTAGCTCAGACCGGACATGACTTAGCCCGGACACGGTCAGGACACAGCAGTGTCAAGTCGACACGAGGATACGAGAAATCTCGGTTTTTCAGAGCCCTGTTCAGGTAACCCGTTCTCTCTCTTTGTTGACCCATTTTTGGTTCCGTCAGTTGTGACGCGTAGGCTGTGTGACTCCCTCGATGCCCGTGTAACCCGCTCGGTGTGTCGCGTCCTGTGGCGATCGCGAACCGTGATCCAAAAACAGGAAAACTAACGCCCTGTTTTATCCCGGAACAGAGTACGCCCCGCCAAACGGGACGACTTGTCGCGTGCGGTCTTCACCGATACATGCGCGCTGTCGATATGGACGTACGGTATTTCGTAGAAGTTGATTTGGATGTGCGTGTACACCGAAATCAACGCGTATCTGCCGACAACGCCCCGTATTCGTCTTTTCTGGATCTCGCTGTAACTTGGTGTACACACGTCGGATCGAAATGAAACTTGTGCCATCGGACTCATAGCAATACGCTGGTCCTGTGACCCAAGTTTGGTTCAATTCTGAGAACGTTGACAAAATTGCGTATCGTGGGCCCCACAAGCTCCACCTGACAGGCGATTTTGTGATCGGCTCATCGGAATCCAATTCTGAAAGTTCCGTTGGGTTCATATCATTGTTCCTGAATTGTTGACACTTGACAGATTTGGAGACCTTTGGTTCTGACACATTTTTCGGTGCAAAGCGGCCCACATGTGGACCCCGCATTGACCTGAAAATGTCATTTTTGCCCTTGTGTCCAAATTGGACTCAAGGACAGGCGTTTTTAGCTAATTGATATTTTTTGGATCTGATGGTGATGTCTATTTCAGCAACCGGAGAACTGCCTGCAAATTCTGCTGCTGCCAGAGCTACAATTGGAGCCGGAACCCCGGGCAAGTGTACCTTGCCAAATCTTGCAGTATTGTTACTTATTTACTTGACTTAATTAATTGTTGTACATGATTAACCTAGGGCCGTGTGACTTGCTTAGCGTCTGTCACGACCCGCACCCGGTTTAGGGGCACGAGAGCGTGGGTACGTCCAGCCTACGCCGCAGCATCGGCGGTAGAACGCTGTCTAGGTCAATAATCTATCTAATCAATCTCACTCGAACATCCAATCTCCATAAGGAGGCACGGATGACACAATAAAATGAACACATACTCAATCACAGGACGACAGCACGATAAGATATCCAACAAAATTAAATACAACACAAGTCAACAAGTAATAATCTAACTCAACAAATATCCAAGTCATCAAAAATGCCGGAGACAAATCCGGTACCAAATAGTCTACTAAAAGAACTAAACAGAAAACTAATGATTCCGGCTAGATCTCTCAGAATCACAACTAAACTGCCAAGTCTGCAGCTACTCACCATACGGTCCATAAAGTGTCGGACAGCGGTCCTCTAAGGCATAGTCTGGAAAAATATTTCCAGTCAGGAAGGAGCAAAGTACAATCTCAAATAACAGTTCCATTAAATTGATAAGGACTATAAAGCAATAAACATGTGATGCTAGCTACTGAGAAGACAGTAAAATAAATGCAATGGCAATTAAAGAGAGACAGGCAATGTAAAGAGACAGGCAATATAATACAGTCAGTGCATGTATGAACATGAAAGAACAAGGAACAGTATCATATACGGGTGATGTAGTATATGATTTAAATAGGGAACTGTAATCTATTCTAAGTGTTTGAAATAGTAGTTTCAAAATGTGATCGGCTTGGGAACATGTACGATAGCTACAGGGCCTGGCTAATCATGGGTGAAGAGCATGATTAACACTTACATTGTTCTACACTGCAATAAGAGGTTATGATCACATTTCTTACTAACTACTTCCCCGCCCCCAACTAGTACTGTGGATCCAACCATGACACGTCACGATACACGAGCAAGTCCAATCTATCATGTACGATGTCTAATATGCATGTCGTGTACAATGTCAAACGATAATCAAGGTAACATCTCATGACTGCAGATCCAAGCTATACTAGTCCGTGTAGCACAGTGTCAAGGATTCAGATGTAACATTTCATGATTATTGAACTTATAGAAATTATCAAGGAATTGGAAATTATCAGAGAATGTACTTGCCTTGGGTCCTTAGCTGGTAATATTGATGTCCTGTTCCAGAGTATCTCCTGGACGAACCAACAGTCCTATAAACATATCCCAGTTATAACACTTGTGTCAGATGCTATACTAACACACAAAAGAAATATACTGGCCTCAGGGCTATGCCAGGCATGGCACTAGTCAACTAGGGTCATCTAGTAGGGATACGTATATAAATACACATTTATACTCAAAAAATATATATATGTATCAATATAATACGTATAATGTATATATATAAGTGTATATCAGTAATTTTGTACAAAATACATATAAGTGTATATACACTAGATAGAAGTATATAGATATATATTTATATGTTATAAATATACATAACACATTTATTCATAACTATATTTAAGAATAGACATGTATACATATATATGTACTAGTGAAAAATATGCATTTGTTATATCTATATATGTGTATATATACCAATACATATACTATATACTTGTATACAAGTACATATATACATATATATATACCATTCACTTATATTAGTACATACTAATACACTAATTTAATTTATACTAGTATACTTTATTAAATACATATTATAAGAAAATACCAATAAACATACATATATATAATTAATTTATATACTATATAAAAATACCCAATATACATACATATACATATGCATTAATTAAATACGTACTATACAATTATTTAAATATATACTTATATAATTAATTAAATACATACTATACTTATACAATTAATTAAATACATACTATACTCATACAATTAATTAAATACATACTATACTTATACAATTAATTAAACACATACTATACTTATACAATTAATTAAATACATACTATACTTATACAATTAATTAAATGCTATAATTATACAATTAATTATACATACTATACTTATACAATTATTTAAATACATATTATACTTATACAATTAATTAAATACATACTATACTCATACAATTAATTAAACACATACTATACTTATACAATTAATTAAATACATACTATACTTATACAATTAATTAAATGCTATAATTATACATACTATACTTATACAATTATTTAAATACATACTATACTTATACAATTATTTAAATACATACTATACTTATACAATTAATTAAATACATACTATACTCATATAATTAATTAAACACATACTATACTTATACAATTAATTAAACACCTACTATACTTATACAATTAATTATACATACTATAATTATACAATTTGTTTAAATACATACTATACTCATACAATTAATTAAACACCTACTATACAATTAATTATACATACTATAATTATACAATTTATTTAAATACATACTATAATTATACAATTAAATATTAATAAAATAAATAATATACATATCTTAAATTATACATTACTAATGTATTTATATACTATGCATATATGCGTATTCAACATTAATTTAATAAATAATATACATATACATATATTAGTACATACTCATACGTATATACGTATGTATATATATACATATATATATATATATATATATATATATATATATATATATATATATATATATATATATATATATATATATATATATATATATATATATATATATATATATATAAAGAAGGAAGAGGGAGAAGAAGAAAGAAACTTACAGAGGGGGTTGGCCGGAGTCTCGCCGGAGGGAGAGCTGGTCGGGGTGGCTGCCAGCGGCCGCCGGAGTATAGAGGGGGCCGCCGGGGACAGTAGGTGAAGGTGAACAGTATTCCCCCCCTTTGAAATTTAAATTTTAGGGAAGAAAGGAAGAAGAAGAAGAAAAAGAAGGAGAAGAAGAAGAAGAAAGGAAGAAGGAGAAGGAGAAACTCCTACGTTGGAGGCTTGTGAGAATGTGGGGGCTTGTTTGTAGGTGGGGAAACCTAGGTTTTCTAGGGAAAGGTGTTGATGGGATATTAAATAGGGGAGAGGGTGTGTAAATTTAAGGGTGAGGATTGGCCCATTAAATGTGTGTCCAGATTGGTCATGAAGGAAAAATAATTCATGTAGGAATGAGGGTGAGGTTTAATTAAAAATTAATAGGGCTCCCTCATTGGTTTAAACAAATGGGTGTTGACACCAAAAATGCAAATTTGCAAATTAGCCCCCTTAAATTTGGGTATTTGCACAGACGCATAAAATGATGAAAATTTGGCGTGCGATTCGGTGTCCGGTGTTTTGTAGGGTCAGGGGGCGCTGTATGTTTGGTACGGGCTCAAATAGCAGGGCACTGGAATTAAATTGGAATTTTCAGAATTGGTTAAAATAGTATCCTTAATTTAATTAGAAAATAAATGCAAGTTGAGTTCTAAAATTAATTAGGAGTACATGGGGCCAAAATCAGGTCAGGTCATCAATACCAATAATGAAGTAGACTCAGAACAGGATATTGCCCTAATTTGGGCCGCACGAAAAATAGGTCAAGATTACCTCCAATTTCAATTGGAACGCACAACGATACAAAATAGGGATTTTATTAAATAACGTCCGCGACGATTTTTGTGCGACTAAAAATAAGGTACAGAGAGCTATATTATGAGTTGCAAAAATAGCAGAATGGAAGGCGGGCATGTCTAGGCAAGATTGTGAAATTTGTTGGAAGACAAAAGTCAGGGAAGTGCTCCAAATATCGAAGCAAAGGCAATGCGCAATAATTAAATAAAAATACAGTAATTAAT
Organism: Iris macrosiphon; assembly: GCA_036927795.1. NCBI lineage: Eukaryota > Viridiplantae > Streptophyta > Magnoliopsida > Asparagales > Iridaceae > Iris > Iris macrosiphon. The sequence continues at coordinate 42,637,178 of JAYESA010000007.1, forward strand.
TACAATCTCCAATAATTAAATTTTAAAATAAAACAATTAACCTCAAAATCCCATAATTCCAACAGGTGTTCGTCTACTGGCTTCTAGGTCAATTCTGCTAGGCTAAAAATAAATGAACACTGCATCTAATACTATATTTAATTACACATCACACATAATTATTTAAATTAATATACTATCATGCAATTACTAAATTATAACTACAATAATATTAAATATTATAAAAAGTCAAAAATACCCCTGTTTTCGGAACGTGGTAGTGACAAGTCTACCCTCCTTAAAAGAATTTCGTCCTCGAAATTTAAAATCCTCATAGTAGCGTTTATCGTACACATTATCATTTTCCCTCAAAGTTTAAATTCATCAATCACGAAATCAGGTAATAATCCACAATGTCTTTTCACAATTTTCAAAAATTCTGAATTATTTGCATTCCTGAAAAAATCCTCGAAATAGAATCAAAGTCCATTTTTATCAAAAAATTTCCTGAAAGTTTTTAGTTAATAATTCAATACTCGAAATTTAATATCCACTCCTCTAACTTGATTTTTATCAATGCACATATATAATTTAAATCTCGTCCCAAAATTGAATTCGAACATTAGTCCATTAATAATTTTATTCCTCGATTTTCTCTTTCCTCAAAATACTCAACAATGCGATACTTAAGGATTCTCTAATTACAACATCCCATATAAAATTCTAAAATTCATAACTTGCAATTAAATAAATATATTGATAAATCTCCCAAAATTTCCAAATTTAATAACCAATTTAATTACATCATAATCTTCCTGGAATTAAATAAACCACCAGTTATGCAATGTTAATTTCTTAACCCTCTATTTAAATCAATGGTTATCCTCAAATTTAATCATCTTGCCTCTCTTGTCAAGTCATAACTCCTTCATGAATCTTCGTCATGGTCAAACCCCAATAATCATGGTCTAAGAAGAATCTTTCCTACAATCATACAACATGCAACCCAAGGGAATATGTACGGTCAGGGTGTCCTTTGTCAGGGTATGGCAGTCTCTGTATCAGGGTGTACTACATTATAACAAGAAAATCATGCTTACAAGCTACGGTACTAAGGTATCAGTCAATCAATCAAATAGATAGGAACAGAATGAAGGAAAGAACAGAACCTGCTAACACATTACCTGCAGTATCTCCTATCTCTAACATACACTTAACTCTAGCATAATCACTAACTAATTCCTATTCCTGTACACTGGTACCCATATCAACTAGTCATTTATCCACAAGATCCATGAATATATCCATATTGCACACACATGTCTATTAACACCTAAATCTGATGCCAAGAATCTCTAATATAACCATGATTCAATAATGCATCCAAGTTGATACCTCTATCTCCTTAGTACCATACCCTCTGTCAGTTCCCGTTCCTACTACAATCGTCCATACCATTTGTTCTCATCACTCCAGTGCACACCAAGTGTAACACCTTACTAAGTGCTAAACCCTTTCTAATACAACTCTAGATGGACACCCAAGTCAGTCTGCGGTGCCACCTCAAGCATTCTCAAGCCAATAGAGCCTTAAACATGCACATCAACCACTCATATACTGTTATACATTTCTTACCCACCATAAAATTTTATCCTCAAAATAAAATCATCAAAATTTAACTTCTCGAACAATTTAAAATAAAATGCATATACTTCCTCAAAAGTCAAATACTTAATATCGAAATAATTTTTTTTTTTAATCACTTCTAAAATCTTTATAGCTGTGACTATGTTTATTGAATTGAATTTGAATCCTCAAAATTTAATAACATAAAATCTCATCTCCCCAAAAATTCTTTAAAAATTGAAATTCATTTCCACTCTACAAATTATAAATTTAAATCCACAAGCATCTAAGTACACATATATACTCACAATCTCTAATACTCAAGGTGCACACAAATACATCAATTATCTACAACTCTCAACTGTGTACTGAATATTGCACTGCCTGGATTACTTGCAATATTACTTCCAATAATCAAAGTTATCATCACACATATTTTCTCCAATGATTTTCTATCTATTTTAATTGATACACCAATCTAATTATCATCACACGAAGTACTTACTGTTATCAGCATCATTCTCGACTAATCCTTGATATAGAATCACTAGCACTATTGGTATGGTAACACTAGCTTCATCATTAGATTATCTCATCAAACTTATTAGAACTCACGATCACTTGCACTTTCTATAATACCAATACTAATTATAATAACACCTACCATAGAACTATTGCTACAAGGTACTATGCTATGGGTATCTCTAGATTAATGCCTAATGCTCCCATGTCCAACTAAGAAACACTTACAAACTCACAAGTCACACTCAGTCAAACTAATATAAGACACAACCAAAATTGCAAGTCACTAATTATCATACTAACAAGGAATCCTCAAAGAAAAATAAGCTCAAAAGGAACTGGATCAAGGACGGAAGGTATCTTTACTGCTATTAAAGGAAAGAAGCGATGGAACAAAGTCCTGGAATAACATAAATAGATAAGTCTTGAGATGATACTTTAAGAACCAATTTAAGATACAACCTGATAATCATACACGTCTGTCAGAAATCATGACACACAGAATCCTCGCCACGCCAGTAAGCATAGATGCGATAAACGACAGGTTCCGTAACTAAGGTATGCAACTCTATAATCATGTCATCTAGAATCCTTGCCACACCAACCGGTATGGCTGCGAGAAACTCTAAATCTCATAACTAAAGTATGTACATCCAAGTTAGGTTCCTACGTTCTCGTCACGATAGCTAATATGGCTACGATAAACTCTAGGTTCCATAACCAAAGTAGACGTTTTACCTTTCTCACTGTCCTCATCAATGTATGTCATCAGATGATACCATAAATTCTAGTCCGTAAAATTCATCTCAATATGAAATCAACTCAACAATGATACCAGGAATTAAAGTTAACAACTGGTCAACAAGAATCAAACTCAATATCAACGAGTGAGGACGGACGAAAACAAGGGAAAGGAATTAAAATTAGAAATTGTAATAAGATTCTCAAGGGGTCGTCCCAGGAATCTCTCAATAAATTGTGATTGAGTATCCTCTCTCATCCTAGTATCCTATGTCCTATATTCTATAGCAAGCACGCGGTGGCACAACTAATACGTCGCACTACCACGACATCGCACAACTTGCGAAGTCAGACCTGCATGGGCCACCACTAAAAACGTGTCACGACCCGCACCCGGTTTAGGGGCACGAGAGCGTGGGTACGTCCAGCCTACGCCGCAGCATCGGCGGTAGAACGCTGTCTAGGTCAATAATCTATCTAATCAATCTCACTCGAACATCCAATCTCCATAAGGAGGCACGGATGACACAATAAAATGAACACATACTCAATCACAGGACGACAGCACGATAAGATATCCAACAAAATTAAATACAACACAAGTCAACAAGTAATAATCTAACTCAACAAATATCCAAGTCATCAAAAATGCCGGAGACAAATCCGGTACCAAATAGTCTACTAAAAGAACTAAACAGAAAACTAATGATTCCGGCTAGATCTCTCGGAATCACAACTAAACTGCCAAGTCTGCAGCTACTCACCATACGGTCCATAAAGTGTCGGACAACGGTCCTCTAAGGCATAGTTTGGAAAAATGTTTCCAGTCAGGAAGGAGCAAAGTACAATCTCAAATAACAGTTCCATTAAATTGATAAGGACTATAAAGCAATAAACATGTGATGCTAGCTACTGAGAAGACAGTGAAATAAATGCAATGGCAATTAAAGAGAGACAGGCAATGTAAAGAGACAGGCAATATAATACAGTCAGTGCATGTATGAACATGAAAGAACAAGGAACAGTATCATATACGGGTGATGTAGTATATGATTTAAATAGGGAACTGTAATCTATTCTAAGTGTTTGAAATAGTAGTTTCAAAATGTGATCGGCTTGGGAACATGTACGATAGCTACAGGGCCTGGCTAATCATGGGTGAAGAGCATGATTAACACTTACATTGTTCTACACTGCAATAAGAGGTTATGATCACATTTCTTACTAACTACTTCCCCGCCCCCAACTAGTACTGTGGATCCAACCATGACACGTCACGATACACGAGCAAGTCCAATCTATCATGTACGATGTCTAATATGCATGTCGTGTACAATGTCAAACGATAATCAAGGTAACATCTCATGACTGCAGATCCAAGCTATACTAGTCCGTGTAGCACAGTGTCAAGGATTCAGATGTAATATTTCATGATTATTGAACTTATAGAAATTATCAAGGAATTGGAAATTATCAGAGAATGTACTTGCCTTGGGTCCTTAGCTGGTAATATTGATGTCCTGTTCCAGAGTATCTCCTGGACGAACCAACAGTCCTATAAACATATCCCAGTTATAACACTTGTGTCAGATGCTATACTAACACACAAAAGAAATATACTGGCCTCAGGGCTATGCCAGGCATGGCGCTAGTCAACTAGGGTCATCTAGTAGGGATACGTATATAAATACACATTTATACTCAAAAAATATATATATGTATCAATATAAAACGTATAATGTATATATATAAGTGTATATCAGTAATTTTGTACAAAATACATATAAGTGTATATACACTAGATAGAAGTATATAGATATATATTTATATGTTATAAATATACATAACACATTTATTCATAACTATATTTAAGAATAGACATGTATACATATATATGTACTAGTGAAAAATATGCATTTGTTATATCTATATATGTGTATATATACCAATACATATACTATATACTTGTATACAAGTACATATATACATATATATATACCATTCACTTATATTAGTACATACTAATACACTAATTTAATTTATACTAGTATACTTTATTAAATACATATTATAAGAAAATACCAATAAACATACATATATATAATTAATTTATATACTATATAAAAATACCCAATATACATACATATACATATGCATTAATTAAATACGTACTATACAATTATTTAAATATATACTTATACAATTAATTAAATACATACTATACTTATACAATTAATTAAATACATACTATACTCATACAATTAATTAAATACATACTATACTTATACAATTAATTAAACACATACTATACTTATACAATTAATTAAATACATACTATACTTATACAATTAATTAAATGCTATAATTATACAATTAATTATACATACTATACTTATACAATTATTTAAATACATACTATACTTATACAATTAATTAAATACATACTATACTCATACAATTAATTAAACACATACTATACTTATACAATTAATTAAATACATACTATACTTATACAATTAATTAAATGCTATAATTATACATACTATACTTATACAATTATTTAAATACATACTATACTTATACAATTAATTAAATACATACTATACTCATACAATTAATTAAACACATACTATACTTATACAATTAATTAAACACCTACTATACTTATACAATTAATTATACATACTATAATTATACAATTTGTTTAAATACATACTATACTCATACAATTAATTAAACACCTACTATACAATTAATTATACATACTATAATTATACAATTTATTTAAATACATACTATAATTATACAATTAAATATTAATAAAATAAATAATATACATATCTTAAATTATACATTACTAATGTATTTATATACTATGCATATATGCGTATTCAACATTAATTTAATAAATAATATACATATACATATATTAGTATATACTCATACGTATATACGTATGTATATATATACATACATACATACATATATATATATATATATATATATATATATATATATATATATATATATATATATATATATATATATATATATATATATATATATAAAGAAGGAAGAGGGAGAAGAAGAAAGAAACTTACAGAGGGGGTTGGCCGGAGTCTCGCCGGAGGGAGAGCTGGTCGGGGTGGCTGCCAGCGGCCGCCGGAGTATAGAGGGGGCCGCCGGAGAAAGTAGGTGAAGGTGAACAGTATTCCCCCCCTTTGAAATTTAAATTTTAGGGAAGAAAGGAAGAAGAAGAAGAAAAAGAAGGAGAAGAAGAAGAAGAAAGGAAGAAGGAGAAGGAGAAACTCCTACGTTGGAGGCTTGTGAGAATGTGGGGGCTTGTTTGTAGGTGGGGAAACCTAGGTTTTCTAGGGAAAGGTGTTGATGGGATATTAAATAGGGGAGAGGGTGTGTAAATTTAAGGGTGAGGATTGGCCCATTAAATGTGTGTCCAGATTGGTCATGAAGGAAAAATAATTCATGTAGGAATGAGGGTGAGGTTTAATTAAAAATTAATAGGGCTCCCTCATTGGTTTAAACAAATGGGTGTTGACACTAAAAATACAAATTTGCAAATTAGCCCCCTTAAATTTGGGTATTTGCACAGACGCATAAAATGATGAAAATTTGGCGGGCGATTCGGTGTCCGGTGTTTTGTAGGGTCAGGGGGCGCTGTATGTTTGGTACGGGCTCAAATAGCAGGGCACTGGAATTAAATTGGAATTTTCAGAATTGGTTAAAATAGTATCCTTAATTTAATTAGAAAATAAATGCAAGTTGAGTTCTAAAATTAATTAGGAGTACATGGGGCCAAAATCAGGTCAGGTCATCAATACCAATAATGAAGTAGACTCAGAACAGGATATTACCCTAATTTGGGCCGCACGAAAAATAGGTCAAGATTGCCTCCAATTTCAATTGGAACGCACAACGATACAAAATAGGGATTTTATTAAATAACGTCCGCGACGATTTTTGTGCGGCTAAAAATAAGGTACAGAGAGCTATATTATGAGTTGCAAAAATAGCAAAATGGAAGGCGGGCATGTCTAGGCAAGATTGTGAAATTTGTTGGAAGACAAAAGTCAGGGAAGTGCTCCAAATATCGAAGCAAAGGTAATGCGCAATAATTAAATAAAAATACAGTAATTAATTACAATCTCCAATAATTAAATTTTAAAATAAAACAATTAACCTCAAAATCCCATAATTCCAACAGGTGTTCGTCTACTGGCTTCTAGGTCAATTCTGCTAGGCTAAAAATAAATGAACACTGCATCTAATACTATATTTAATTACACATCACACATAATTATTTAAATTAATATACTATCATGCAATTACTAAATTGTAACTACAATAATATTAAATATTATAAAAAGTTAAAAATACTCCTGTTTTCGGAACGTGGTAGTGACAGCGTCCGATTAATAGTCGGGTGCCAACCCCGTACGCGGAGTTGTGCAACGTCACCTAGAGATGGATATCGTGACATTTACATTCTCGTACTTGCCATATCAAGTACATTATACCCAGGACACCTGACACGAATTATGAGACATAATCTTTCTGAAATATTTAAGGTGATTCTGTATAGGATACAGATTTATGACATATATATTTTTACATGCTTAGTATTTATTCAGACTTGTTGCATTAGTTTTGATCTTGCGTAACATGTACATCGTGAACTATGACGTGAGATTACATTGGGTGGGGAGAGTATTACCATATCAAAGGCTGATTATATTATAAATAATGTCATCTGGAGGTGTCTTAGTCTCTGATACAGAGCTTTGGCGCAAGTTCTGGCCCTTCGAGAGAATACTGCTATGGGTTTCACCGACACTGATCCTGTAGTAGTCTCAGCCCGAGTATGACTAAAACTCTCACTTGCATATCACTTAGCTGGTTTATTTATTTACCCATTTGTTTTATTTATTACTGCACTGCATTATTTTGGCTTGAGTTATTTTGTACCTTGCTATGTCCCCTGAGGACCTGGATCTGGATTATGTCCCCAAGATTAGCAGAGGATATCTATCCTTAGGTGTACGGAACATGAGCACTTCTCGGAACACTACCAGACTCTTAGGACGAGGTGATCGCTGAGGACTTTTCCTGAACATCTGCTTCTCTATGCTCAGTTTTTATGGCAATTAATCTCTTTATTTCTTGTTTAAGTGAACAAGTGTAACAGACTTAATATCGGGTTGTTCCCCGATTTTATTTACTTATGACTGGATGTTGCTTAATACTTTTTGTTGATATTATTGTGTTTATTCTGTGGATTAGATTAGTAAACCCTGATCGTTGTAATACAGCTTAAGTATGCCCCGATGGATCCATTAAATTGGGTTTGTCCATCGGTGTGTGCTGCTGGCCATTGCCACGTGTCCAGTTCCTCGATATTTTGGGACTGGGGCGTGACACTCCACTACAAGTGCGCATTCTCCACAGCCCTCGCAGGCGTCGGCCCGAGTCGCGGAGACCGTTGACCATCAGATTGCGTCTCTCCGTGACGAGTTACTGCGAAGGATGGAGATGCAGCCCTTGTCCCAGCCGTAGGACGACGATGCGACGCTCATCGCACGATTTGATACGCTCGAGCGCAGCATCATGGAGCTCAGGGATATGACAGCTGATCTTAGAGCGTCGACAGAGCACAGCGTGACGGAGCTGCAGGCATCACAGTTGTCCATAGGCGAGAGACTGACGATGATGCAGGATTCAAGGGTTCAAAGCGGTACGAGGTTGTTATCTACCATGGATTCATACAACCATCGACTAGCAGTATTGGAGCAGATACGTCCTCCTGGTGCGCCTTCATTGACACAGACTCCACCGACGTCACTGCCTTCTCCATCGACATCGGTGTCGATTTCACGGGAGCAGTATAATTTGTTCTTATCCCTCATGCGCGCCGGTGGTCATCCTCCTGCAGATCCGCAGTAGTACTAGTTAGGATAGTTTTACTGGTTGTTTCTGTTTTGACCTATGATATTTGGTTATTTATGAATATTCTTTATTTTTGAGGCTTTCAGACTTTATTTCTTGCACTAAATTGTTTAAATATGTATTGTATTCTTTACGACGACATTTTCTTCAGACTCAGTTTGTAATCCCAATGTTAATGTTTCGTTTTCTTCAAAATTTACTATATTATTCATATTAAATGTATGTTAATTTATCAGTGTTGAGTGTTCCATCGAAGGGGTCGGCGAACCCAGGGAATTCAACGGAGGGTTGCTCCGGGTCTATTGATATAAATTGTGAATTTATAAACTGCAGGAAGGTTGGTTTGGAAATTATTTTATATTCTTTTTTTATTTTTTTACTGAAAATTTAGTGACGTTTAGCGTTGTTTATATACATCGCTAAATATGACGCTAAATAGAAAAAATACGTCGCTGAATTAAATACGTCGCTGAATATCGCTAAATTGCTGACATGGCAGTATTTTCTAGGTCAATAAAACGTCGCTAAATGTGTTACAAAAAGTCGCTAAATAGAAAAAATTTAGCGACGTATAGTGACACACAACACGTTGCTAAGTTAGCTACGTTGCGTCACTAAACGTTGATAATTTAGCGACGGAAATACGTAGCTAGAAAATGTCGCTATAGCAACGTTTGCGACGTTTTTCCTGTCAGCGACTAACTTAAACACGACTTCATTGAAATCGCTAATTACGTCGCTAATTTTTTTTAACGTTTTTAGGCGTCGCTAATTTGACTTATTCTGGTAGTGTGTGTTCGCATTGCGGTGAAGTGGACCGAAAAAAAGTGAAAAAAATTATTCGTTTGGTGCTTTGAAGAAGTAGAGGTTAAATGTAAAAAATCATAAAGTTTAGTGATTGGTTGGTTGTTGAAGTGAGTGAAAAAGTGTAACATTTTGTTGAAGTGACATAAATAGTAAATATTCGTTTTGTTAAGTGGAAAGGAAGTGGTCCTACTACCAAACGCGCGAAGTGGGAATGATAATTTTTCACTTCCGCACTCCACTTCGAAGGAAAAAAAAACTCCGATGTCAAAACTTTAATTTTGTGGCAGACACGATTTACTGTTAATGTCAAATCACAGTAAATCTTATCTACAAATTCTCCAACCAAATACTTAAAGTGGTCAAAAATTTAAATTTTAACCACTTTTGCCCTCCAAATTCTCGAACAAAAGAGTCCTTAGTGAAGTTGGTTTTTTTACTTTTTATATAAAGGACATGAGTTCAAGGTTTAGTGGTTTTTTTTAACAAAATGTTAAGTTTTTTTATTATTATTATTTTTTTTAACCGATGGACTTTATTTTAATTTTTGTCAGGACTATCTAGGATGAGAGATAAAGTAAAAAATTATACAACTTGTAAAATTTAATTATATATATATATATATATATATATATATATATATATATATATATATATATATATATATATATATATATATATATATATATCTATCTTTGTGAAATGCTGACTCTATCCGAATTTTATGGTAAATAGGTAGAGTATGACCTCTATGTAGTAGAGTATTAGCATTGGGCCCAAGCTTTATGGACAAGAGTTGGATCCAAAACTTGGTCACTTAGGAGCAGAGACGACCAAGTGGATTGGATTGTCCTATCTAGAACTAATTTTTGATACCCTTTGATCTTTATTATGAGTCTATCCTGAGAGGTCATCTGTGACTTCCATTTTTGGTGGACTCACGCTGAATCTGAGTGACTGTTTAAGTCCAAAATTTTATCCAGCTTATTCCAGGACCGATCCTGCATAGGAGTTACGGTCGAAATAGTGGACTCGCAGTACCAGGTCATCAACCTACACAATAGCAATCTTCGAGATAATGATTTTGTAGGGTCCGAAGAGCAACATTCGAGTAAGGAAAAAAGAAAGCTTTGGTATACTACCATGGATGAAGAAGAAATATTATATATATATATATATATATATATATATATAAAGATTCTCTCTTTCGCTCATATAGCGCAACAAAATTACAATAACAAACACACTTCCGGGCTATGTTGCACATACATAAATGCAACACGTACGTCGTACTTTATACGGACTTCATGCTTTCTAAGGAGCTTCTTTCGACTTGTCTCGCGGCAATGTAAGCCTGCCGATAGTCGGCGTAGCTCACACTCTTGTACTTCTCCGAGCTCCCTCTCACGAGTTCCTGAAGAGGGCCAATGATGGCAGTGTCGGTCGGGGAAAGAAACGCAGCGACGGAGATGCGTTCCTTCGTGTTGTGTACCGCAACTCTGTGCTCTACAGCCTTAAACTTTCCGTTGCTAAGTATCTGTAGAACAAATTAAGGGGATGACATTAGTAAAGAAATCATGAAAAGTAAAATATTTTTTTTTTAGCATTTTCCAATTGGCTTATAGCTAGAATGTCTTTTAACAGTACCACTAGAAAAAATGGACTAGCTGGGGGTAGTGATACCATAAAATGGAATGCCTCAAGCCAATATGCTGTGAGGATCACATTTACGATTATATATATTTTTTCTTTAAATGGAAACTATAAATATGGAAAACGAATATACAGTTAAACCATCAAAAAAGACATTTGGCATGTCCACGTGCGCGTGCGCATGCCCTGTGAAGGAGGGCAGAGCCGCCGCCGCTCGCTCGCTCGCTCGCTCGCTCGCTCTCTGCTTTGCTGCTGTCCTCTTCCTCTTCCACTTTCTCCTTCTCCCCCCCCCCCCCCCCAGACACAGAGCTCCGCTACTGCCTCACATCCCTCCTCTCCTCCTGCTCCTCCTATGCCTCTCCCAACCAAAGGGTGACGGGCTAGGAAACCGTCTAGAGCCCCCTCCCACAAGAGGTCCTCTAATTTTAAGCAGACATTTTTTTCTGATTCAGGGCCAAAAAAAACTACTGGTCTGGAAAAGCCGAGAAGAATAAAATAAAACCTACAAATAAATGAAACGTCAACCTATTTCTAAAAAAAAAAAAAAAAAAAAAAAAAAAATAGAACTTGAATTTGAATTTGCTTAATTTTAGAGTCTCTGTGATAATTTATGTATATTTAATGACTAATTATATTGTAATTTGGATTTAATGATTTTGCTAGATTTTGAATTTATATATATAATATATATGAAAATGAGGGCCTAATTTTTACAACTTGTCTATGACCTCCAAAATGCTGGAGCCAGCTCTGCCATCCGTCCCTACTGTTCCGTCCTCCTATGCTGGGCTGGGCACGGATACGCATGCCAGATAGCAAGGTTGCAAAACTACAGACGTAGGAAGAAGTGAATATTAATCCTATATACCTCGAGAGTATCACCAAGGAACACAACCAGATCATCGGCTGGTACATGAACCGATGACCATCTGCCATCCTTCTTCTTCACCTGTAGTCCCTGAACGTCGCTTACTTGGAGAAGCACAGTTATGCCTTGGATGTCAGTGTGGGATTTGGCGCCCAAAACCTTGTCAGCTTCCGAGCAGGGCGGGTAGTAGTTAGCTTTCAGTGCTTGAGCTTCATCTTTAAATTTGTCGAGGACGGCTTCCGGATCAGCCCCTAAGATCATCCCACTCATCAGCGTAAGCAAAGAAATCGCAACTTCTTTTGATGCAGAAGAGTATTTATCCAATGTTTCTCTGCCAAAAAGCAATTCAAAGAGAAACTTGATTGGAATACAATTCCGGCTGGGAATTGCTACAACTTCATGGTAAACTTCAAGCTACGGTAATTTTTTCAAGAACAAGTATTTGACTGTCCAGAGCCTCTAGGCAACATGGGATCTAAACCTAGACCTACGGCCCTTTGTACTTTCATATTAGGCTAAAATTTAACTTGATATCCTCAACTATTTAAGTTGTTCAACTTGATATCCTCAACTTTATAAAATACTAGTATATACGCACGTGCGTTGTACGTATTTCATATTACTTGAAAAAAAAATAGTTTATTAAAAGAGCAACCGACAATTTCTTAATTTTATTATAGGTGGAGATATAATAGGCAGGAGCATGAAAGTTGGAAGAAATTAAATGACGGAAATATAAAAATGCATGCTTTATTAACTTTTGTTTTATTCTCCAAACTACCTACTTTGCATGCATGCATATCTTTGTTTTATTAACTATCATTTTTCAAGTTGCCTCATGCATGCATACATACATTAAATACATGAAGGGTATTTTTGGAACGAAAAACTTTCACGGTGAAGCCTAGTTTTGGCATTATATAGTAGAATAGATATAGTAGAATAGATAACTTGATATCTTCAACTATTTAAGTTGTTCAACTTGATATCCTCAACTTTATAAAATATAACTTGATATTCTAGAAAATAATTTGAGCAAATTATCCTTCTCCCCCCCCCCCCGCTGTAACATTCTCTTTCTCTCCGTGGCCGCAGCAGCAGCGGTGGCGAGACGATAGCAGCAGCGGCGACAACATCAACGAAGGAGGGCAGAGGGAGGTGGTGCAGCCTGGGGGGATGGGACGACAGTGGTGGCAGCCGGGGGGGTGGGGGTGTAAACCCCCTGAATTTTCAAAATTATTAAATCTTGGATTTTTTCCAATTTTCTAGAATTTTCTGGGAATTTTCCGAAATTAAAACCAAGGTTCTTAATTATTAAATAATTTTTATTTGTTAATAAATAATATTAAAATATCATGGAAATAACATTTTTGGGTGTAAAATGAAAAACTGGACTTAGGATAATTTTTGTGGATTTTTCTGGACCTCAGACCTATTTTAAATGCAATAAAACTATTTTAATTAATTAATTAATTTATTAACTGATTTTATTATATTTATTATTATTTATATTATTTTATTTTTATTTTTTTCTCTCTCTCTTCCTGGGCCGGCCCGGCCCAGTGGGCCGAAGCCCAGCCCAGCCCGTTTCCCTAGCGGGTCGGGCGGGTCTGCCCGGAGACCCGACCCGCCAGCCCGGAGACCCGGTCCCCCAGCCAACCCCTCTCCCCGCGTGGCCCTCGTCCTCCGCCGCATCCGGCGGCCAGCCCCCCACGTCGTCGCCCCCGCCATTTCCGGCGCCACTTTTCCTAGCGCCTCCGCCTTCTCCGGCTAGCGCCTCGCCTCCGGCCACCTATAAATCCCCCTCCCTCTCCGCCTTGCTCGGCCACCTAACCGCCCCTCTTCCCTATATAAACCCTAACCACCCTCTCCCCTCCGACCATCATCTCCCCAGAACCACCCCACTCACCGCCGTACTCCGCCCTCAGCCACCAGCCGCACCCCTCGTCGCCCACCGTCAGCCGCCCCTCCTCTCCTCCGCCTGCCTCCGACCCCGACAGCAGCCCGAGCAGCTCCCCGCGCCCCGCACCGCCTCCCAGAGCTCCGCCGCCGCCGGCCAACGCCTCCGCCTCGCCCCGGCGAACACCCCCCGACCGCCTCCGGCCAGCCAGCGCCGCCTCAGCCTCCGGCCGGCCCGCCGCAGCTCCAGAAACCCTAACCCTAGATTCCCTGTGTCCGACACGAGTCGGACACGTGTCGGACACGGTTTGACCCTAATTTTCGGGTCCCCTTCAGGTGCGTGTAACTTTTTGCTCGTAGCTCCGTTTTTGATTCTGCAAATTGCGTTGTGAAGCCTGTATGACCCTCTCGGTGTCCGGACAAACCGCTCGGGGCATCGCGTCCTGTGGTGATCGCACACCGCGATCCAAAAACAGGAAAAATCAGACCCTGTTTCACCCCGGAACTGAGTACGCCCCGCCAAACGGGACGACTTGGTCGCGTAGGGTCTTCACAGATACGTGCGCATCGTCGATACGGACGTGTGATATTTTGCGGAAGCTAATTCGGGTGTGCGTGCACACCGGAATCAACGCGTATCCGCAGACATCGCCCCGTATCCGACTTTTCTGCAATTCGCCCTAACTTCTTGTACACTCGTCGGATCGAGACGAAACTTGTGCCATCGGACTCATAGCGATACGCTGGTCCTGTGGGTCAAGTTTGGTTCGATTCTGAGAACGTTGACGAAATCGCGTGTCGTGGGCCCCACAGGCCCCGCTCGACGGGCGATTTTGTGATCGGCTCATCGGAATCCAATTTTGGAAGTTCGTTGGATTCGTTTCAGCGTTCCTGACCTGTTGACACTAAGTTTGGTGAAATTGGAGACCGTTGACCCGGACACGTTTTTCGGTGCAAAGCGGGCCCACCGGCGGACCCCGTTTTGACCCGAAACTACCGTTTTTGTCCTTGTCTCCAAATTGGACCCAAGGACAGGCGTTTCTAGCTATTTAATATCTTCTGAGCATGATGGTAATGTCTATTTCAGCTTTTGGACTTATCTCTGGAATATTTCCCCGCATACAATTAATTGGATCCAAACAACAGGCAAGTACCTGCACTTCAAGTTAAATATTTATATTGTGATAATTAATTCCCTGCTTTACTAGTACCCTTGATGATTATACCTAGTTTTAGGAATACTGGATTTTATGTCTTGAATATTGGAGTTCATGTCTTGTTTTCATGTCGGGTGGGAGAATACTAGAAGGCATGTAGTTTACCCTTTCCCCTGCCATGTTTAATAGTTGTTGGTACGCGACTGTGCCCTCAGCCGGATCTCGATTTTCCCTGTTTAATAGCCGTTTATGACGGCCCGATTAGCCTTATAAACCCCTACATGCCAACTATGTATTCTAAAATAAACACAAGTTCACACAGATAGTTTCTGGTCTTGTTATATTTCTTGCTGACTGTTGTAGTTTCTTTCCTGTCTCATTTATTTCTGTTTTCTCATATTCCTGTTTATAGTTTTAACTCTGAGATATTGATGTTCTTTTATGCAATTTCTCAATATTGATACTCAATTTAATTGTCATAAATATTTAGTTTAATCTTGTTGTGCATTGTGTACTTCGCTCCTTTCCTGACTGGATCCGTTGATTTAGGCGATGATGAGGACCTTGTCCCTACATATTATGGTCCCTATGAGGGTACAGATGATACTTATGAGGAGCCAGATCCCACCTAGGAGACCCCTGCTGCAGAGTAGATAGCAGTGGCTATTTTATTTATTGCTCTTTATTCTTAGTAATCGGGTTTGTCCCCGATTTTATTCTGATTTTCTGTACTAAAACATTTGAATCTGTTGTCGCACTTACTTTATTTGAAATCTTAAGTATCTGTTTCCTTTATTATCTTGCCTATGCTATTTATGAATGAGCTAGATTAGTTAACTGTGGATTTGACCTAGACAACGTACTACCGTCGACTCTGCGGCGTAGGCTGGACGTACCTACGCACTCGTGCCCGAATTTTCGGGTGCGGGTTGTGACACGTTTTTATGGTGGCCCATGCAGGTCCTATCCTAAAATAGGGTAATACCCTAGGACAGGGTATGGAATAAGATTGAGGATTCTAGGAAAAGCTCATTCACAGTATAGGGTCCTTATTTCAATTCTTGATATCATTTCTGCTCAATTTTCCTATCGCTCTTGATTTCCAAGTAATCTATTCTGATCTCCCTGTCCCTTAATCTTTTAGAATGGTCCAGACAAGGAACACAGTAGGAGGCACATCAGAACCAGCTGAGCAGAATGTGCCCGAGACTCTTGCACTCCCGCCGCCTCCATCTGTTCCGGCAGTTACTCTGGATGGGGCATAGCTACTTGGAGTGTTCCAGGGACTAGTGGAATCCCAGAAAGAACAGACTGCACTTCTGCGGACCAGCTTCTCAGAAGCTCTTAGGTCCCAGGAGTCGCCACTCAAGAGGCCAGGGAGTGCCAAAGATTTCAAGAACCTTAGACCCCTAAAATTCTACGGAACTGAGGGCATTCTCTATGCCGATGAGTGGATAGAGAATGTCGAGAGACTCCTGAAGACTGCTCGGGTTCCTGATGATCTCAAAGTGGAGTCCGCAAGCCTGCAACTGTTCGACATAGCTCGAACCTGGTTCAGAGATGAACCCCAACTATCTGCTCCTGACCTCACCTGGGAAGATTTTAAGAGGCTATTCAAGGAGAAATTCTACCCCGAAGTGCTCGGGAAGCTCTCGAAAGCCAATTCGAGAGACTGGAACAAGGTAACCTGTCTGTTGATGAGTATACTGCTGAATTTAGCAGGTTGAGCCACTTTGCGGAGTACATGGTTCGTACCCCGGAGGACAGAGCCCGTAGATTCAAGAAGGGGCTGTCTCCGGACATTCGCCTTGCTGTCACCACCAGCCGAGCTCGTACCTATGAGGAAATCTTGAGCGTGGCACAAGGCGTTGAGAGAGACATGGGGCATAAACTAAAGCGAGAGAGAGAGATACCGGAAATACGGGACCCAACAAATGTCCTTTTCAACAACAACAACAGCAGAGGGCCCCGCAGCAAACTCAGCGTCCTCTCCCTCGAGCTCCAGCACCCCAACACCAGGCTCAAGGACAGAACCAACAAGCTGCTGCTTGTAACTTTTGCCAAAAACCAGGTCACACTTGGCAAGTCTGCAGGAAGAGGCTAGGTGCCTGCCTCTATTACGGCTCAGCAGCACATCAAATGAGGGACTGTCCTGCTGCTCAAGTGTAAACCCCCAGATTTTGTAAGAATTTTAAATCTTGGATTTTCTCCAATTTTCTGGAATTTTCTGGGAATTTTCTGTAATTAAAATCAAGGTTTTTAATTAATAAATAATTTTTAATTGTTAATAAATAATATTAAAATATCATGAAAATAATATTTTGGGTGTAAAATGAAAAACTGGACTTAGGATAATTTTTCTGGAATTTATTGGGCCCCGGACCTATTTTAAAACACCTAAAAACTATTTATTTATTTATTTATTTATTTATTATTTATTTAATTATTTACTTAATTATTTATTTAACTAAAACCCACCCCGGCCCAGCCCGTATACCCGACCCAGCCCAATAGCCGGCCCAGCCCATTGAACCCAGCCCGTATAGTTAACGGGTCGGGTCGGGTCCACCCGAACCCGACCCGCATCCGCTAGCCCGCATCCGCTAGCCCGCATCCGATCCCCCGCTCCCATCCCCTTATAAAGCCGCCGCCCTGAGCCGCCGCCGCCTCCACCAGTGAGCGCCGCGCTGCCCCGCCCTAGCCCGGCCGGCCTCCCCCGCCGCAGAGCCGCCGCCGTGTCGCCCGTCTCCGGCCAGAAAACTCTAGCCCTAATTCTTCCACGTGTCGGCGTGTCGGACACGACACGGACACAGTAAAATTCGGGTTTTTTGGACCCTGTTCAGGTGCGTGTAACTTTCTCCTCGCTGCCCCGTTTTCAATTCCGTAAATTGCGTTGGGAAGCCTGTATGACCCTCTCGGTGCCCGGATAAACCGCTCGGGGCATCGCGTCCTGTGGTGATCGCACACCGCGATCCAAAACAGGGAAAAACCAGACCCTGTTTCACCCCGGAACTGAGTCCGCCCCGCCAAACGGGACGACTTGGTCGCGTGCGGTCTTCACAGATACGTACGCATCGTCGATACGGACGTGTGAGTTTTCGTGGAAGCTGATTCGGGTGTGCGTGCACACCGGAATCAACGCGTATCCGCGGACATCGTCCCGTATCCGCCTTTTCTGCAATTCACCCTAACTTCGTGCACACACGTCGGATCGAGACGAAACTTGCGCCATCGGACTCGTAGCGATACGCTGGTCCTGTGGGTCAAGTTTGGTTCGATTCTGAGAACGTTGACGAAATCGCGTGTCGTGGGCCCCACAGGCCCCGCTCGACGGGCGATTTTGTGTTCGGCTCATCGGAATCCAAATCTGGAAGTTCCGTTGGGTTCGTATCAGCGTTCCTGACCTGTTGACACTAAGTTTGGTGAATTTGGAGACCTTTGACCCGGACACGTTTTTCGGTGTAAAGCGGGCCCACCGGCGGACCCCGTTTTGACCCGAAACTGTCGTTTCTGCCCTTGTCTCCAAATTGGACCCAAGGACAGGCATTTCTAGCTATTTGACATCTTCTGAGCGTGATGGGAATGTCTATTTCAGCATTTGGACTCATCTCTGAATATTTCCCCGAGGACAATTAATTGGATCCAAACATCAGGCAAGTACCTGCACTTCAAGTTTAATCTTTATATTGTGATAGTTAATTCCCTGCTTTACTAGTACCCTTGATGATTACACGTAGTGCTAGAATACTGAATTTCATGTCTTGGATACTGGATTTCATGTCTTGCTTTCGTGTCGGGTGGGAGAATACTGAAAGGCATGTAGTTTATCCTGACCCTTGTCCTGATTAATAGCTGTTGGTACACGACTGTCCATCAGCCGGATCTCGATTATTCCTGTTTAATAGCCGTCTATGACGGCCGGTTTAACCTTATAGACCCCTACATGCCAACTAGGTATTCTAAATACACAAGTTCACACACATAGTTTCTTGTCTCGTTACAGTTCCTATTGCCTGGTTGTAATTCATTTTCCTGTCACCTTGTTCCTGTTTTACTCATGTCCCTGTCTTACAGCAATTAACTCTTAATTATTGTTACTATTTAATTATACATATCCTCAACATGATACCTGTCAGTTCTTTTCTACTTGTCATAAATATTTAGTTTAATCTTTGTTGTGCATTGTGTACTTTGCTCCTTTCCTGACTGGATCCGTTGTTTTAGGCGATGATGAGGACTTTGCCCCTACCTA
The DNA here is from genome assembly GCA_036927795.1 of Iris macrosiphon. Lineage (NCBI taxonomy): Eukaryota > Viridiplantae > Streptophyta > Magnoliopsida > Asparagales > Iridaceae > Iris > Iris macrosiphon. The sequence continues at coordinate 42,656,640 of JAYESA010000007.1, forward strand.
TTATGGCCCCTATGAGTTAGCAGGTAACACACATGAGGAGCCAGTTTCCCCCAGGAGGCTACTTCTGTGGATCAGTTAGCTGTAGCTGCTTTTTTCTTTCCTTTTCAGCATATACTCGGGTTTGTCCCCGATTTATCTTCTGGCTTTGTATTAACTGTGGATTTGGTTGACACAGACTAAATATTATGAAATCTTAACATTCTTACTCCTGTGATTATTCTTGCCTGTTTATTATTGTGGATGAGATAGATATTTAGTGATCCCCATAAATGACCTAGACAGCGTACTACCGCCGACACTACGGCGTAGGCTGGACGTGCCCACGTACTCGTGCCCAAATATCCGGATGCGGGTCGTGACATCAAGGACGCACCGCTGCACCAAAGGCTCCAGCCCAGGCCAGGGCCCCAGCAACACAGCAGAGGGGACCCCCGCTTCCAACACAACAACAACGCTTTGCTCAGCACCAACAGCAGCAACAGAGGGGTGCACCGCAGCAAGGTCGTGCTTATGCAATGACTCTGGAAGAAGCTGAAGCCACAGCAGACGTGATCACAGGTTCTGTGCTTATAAATTCAATACCAGCCATTACTTTATTTGATTCTGGAGCTTCACATTCATTCATGTCAGTAGATTTTCTTATGAAGCATAGCTTAATCACTAAACCCCTTAGGAATTGTTATAAGATCATTACCGGTGGAGGAATCATCCCGGTTAGTGATGCATGTAACAATTGTCCTATTATATTATGTGGAAGAGAACTGTATGCTAGGCTACTCGTAATGCCAGTGCCCAGTTTTGACATTATACTGGGTATGGATTGGTTGAGTCAACATCATGCCACTATAGACTGCCACAGAGGTAGTGTAATCTTCAGCCCCCCTGACAAGCCAGAATTTGAATTTGCTAGAGGTTCTAGAGAAATGGGTAGTAACAAAATTTGTGGAGCCCTAGTAGCAGAAGAATTGCCGCTACCTATCATCTCTGAATATCTTGATGTCTTCCCTGAGGATCTCCCAGGCTTACCCCCAGACCGAGAAGTTGAATTCTCTATTGACTTAGTGTCGGGAGCAGCGCCAGTATCTCAAAATCCCTACAGAATCAACAAGAAGGAGATAATAGAACTAAATGAGCAAATCAAAGAGTTAGAAGACAAATGCTTCATTAGGTCTAGTGTCTCACCCTGGGGAACTCCAGTATTATTTGTGCCCAAGAAGGACGGAACATCCCGAATGTGCATTGACTATAGGGCCTTGAATGCCTTAACAATTAAGAATAAGTACCCCCTGCCCAGGATAGATGACTTATTTGATCAGTTAAGTGGAGCTCGGGTATTTTCAAATATTTACTTGAGGTCTGGTTACCACCAAGTAAGGGTGAGGAAGGAAGACATCCCTAAAACTGCTTTCAATACCCGTAATGGACACTACGAATTCTTAGTAATGCCGTTCGGGTTGACGAATGCACCAGCAGTTTTTATGAACTTAATGAACAGAGTCTTCCAGCCATACCTAGACAAATTTGTAGTGGTCTTTATTGATGATATTTTGATCTACTCCAAGACCCCCTAAGAACATGAAGAACATTTGAGGCTAGCATTGGAGACTTTGAGGAAGAAAAAACTTTATGAAAAATTATCTAAATGTGCATTCTTCCTAGACAAAGTAGAATTCTTGGGATATGTTGTGACTGGAGATGGAATAGCAGTAGATCCTAAGAAGGGCAGTACAATCATGGCCCACTCCAGACTCTGTAGCAGAGATTAGAAGCTTCCTGGGACTAGCTGGCTACTATCGAAAGTTTGTGAAGGACTTTGCTAGAATTGCTGAACCCATGACAAAATTAACAAGGAAGGATGAAGAGTTCACCTGGACTGATGAATGTCAGCATGCTTTTGAAGAATTGAAGAAAAGGCTGACTACTGCCCCTATTCTGACCTTACCTTCTGGAACCGGAGGATTCGCTATTTATAGTGATGCTTCTGGAAAAGGTCTAGGTTGTGTATTAGAGCAGAACAAGAAAGTAATAGCATATGCCTCTAGACAGCTTCGACCTCATGAAAAGAACTATCCAACTCATAATTTAGAACTGGCAGCTGTCATCTTTGCTCTTAAGCTATGGAAGCATTATCTTTATGGAGAAAGGGTGGAAATATTTACGGACCATAAAAGTCTAAAATATATCTTCACTCAGAAAGAGCTGAACATGAGGCAAAGAAGGTGGCTGGAACTAATGAAAGATTTTGATATCACCCTTCAATATCATCCTGGGAAGGCCAATGTAGTTGCTGATGCTCTAAGCAGATATCCTATGGCGATGTACTTGACTATGGACCGACATTTGCTCGAGGACTTGGAAAGTTTAGGTATTGAGGTAATTATTCCAGAAAAAGAAGGCCAAATGATGAACTTGCAGATACAGTCTACCTTAATTGACAAGATCAAAGAGACTCAGTTTCAAGACGAAGGCCTGCGAAGCCTTCGAGGTCAAGTACAAGCTGGATTAGTGGAAGATTTCAGAATTCATGAAGATGGATCACTGAGGCATGGCGATAGATTGTGTGTACCTAAAGGAGACATAAGGGAAAAAATTATGCAAGAGGCGCACAGATCGCAATACTCTATACATCCAGGAGCCAACAAGATGTACAAGGACCTGAGGACGCATGTTTGGTGGCATGGCATGAAAAGAGAAGTAGCCAGATTCGTATCTCGTTGTTTAGTGTGCCAGCAAGTCAAGGCAGAAAGACAAAGACCTGGAGGATTGCTTCAACCCCTACCCATTCCAGAGTGGAAGTGGGAACATATTACAATGGATTTTGTTTTCGGACTTCCAAGGACACCTAGTGGGAAGGATGCAATTTGGGTGATAGTGGACAGACTGACCAAGTCTGCACATTTTCTACCTTTCAAAGTAGGGCTATCTACAGAGAAGCTGGCAGATTTATATATCAGACATATTGTTAAATTGCATGGGGTTCCAGTAAGTATTATCTCCGACTGAGATTCAAGATTCACCTCTCACTTCTGGAAGAGCTTACAAGCCAGCTTGGGAACTCAACTCAAATTCAGCACAGCTTATCATCCCCAAACAGATGGACAATCGGAACGCACAATCCAGACCCTTGAAGATATGCTCCGTACATGTGTTCTGGATTTTGGAGGATTGTGGGAAGACTATCTACATCTGGTGGAGTTCTCTTATAATAACAGTTACCAAGCAAGTATTGAGATGACTCCATTTGAAGCTCTGTATGGACGAAGATGTCGTACACCGCTATCATGGGACGACGTTGGAGAAAGAGGCCTACTGGGACCAGAGATGGTGATCGATTCAACTGAGAAGGTAAAATAAATAAGGGACAGACTTTGAGTGGCTCAAGACAGGCAACGACATTGGGCCAATAGCCACCGAAGGCCCTTAGAATTTGAGGTAATTAAATTTATGAAAGTCAAGTCAATTTAAAACATTATGATTATGCAACTAAGACTTGATTATGACTTTATTAAAGGTTGGAGAACTGGTATTCTTGAAGATCTCTCCGACACGTGGCACCATTAGGTTCGGAAGGAGTGAAAAACTCAGCCCAAGATTTATTGGACCTTTTGGCATTCAGGAGAAAATCGAAGAAGTGGCATACCGACTGGCATTGCCACCCTCTCTGGATGGAGTCCATAACGTCTTCCACGTGTCGCAGTTGAGGAAATATGTGTCAGATCCCAGCCATATTTTGGATCACTCAGAGCTCGAAGTAGGCCCAAGTTTGACTTACCAAGAGCAACCCGTGGAGATACTGGATCGATTGGAGAAAGTTCTACGGAACCAGATTATTTTCCTGGTTCGCGTAGCTTGGAAGCAGCATTCTTCCGGCGAATCCACCTGGGAGGGAGAAGATGAGATTAGAGAGCGCTACCCTTATCTTTTTGAACCCTGAGGTATATTTTAATTCTCGGCCTTTCCTTTCGTGCCTTTGTTATTCTTAAATTTCGAGGATGAAATTTTTTATAAGTTGGGTAGTTTGTAAATCCCCTGAATTTTCAAAATTATTAAATCTTGGATTTTTTCCAATTTTCTGGAATTTTCTGGGAATTTTCCGAAATTAAAACCAAGGTTCTTAATTATTAAATAATTTTTATTTGTTAATAAATAATATTAAAATATCGTGGAAATAATATTTTTGGGTGTAAAATAAAAAACTGGACTTAGGGTAATTTTTCTGGATTTTTCTGGGCCTCAGACCTATTTTAAATGCAATAAAACTATTTTAGTTAATTAATTAATTTATTAACTGATTTTATTATATTTATTATTATTTATATTATATTATTTTTATTTTTCTCTCTCTCTTCCTGGGCCGGCCCGGCCCAGTGGGCCGAAGCCCAGCCCAGCCCGTTTCCCTTGCGGGTCGGGCGGGTCTGCCCGGAGACCCGACCCGCCAGCCCGGAGACCCGGTCCCCCAGCCAACCCCTCTCCCCGCGTGGCCCTCGTCCTCCGCCGCATCCGGCGGCCAGCCCCCCACGTCGTCGCCCCCGCCATTTCCGGCGCCACTTTCCCCAGCGCCTCCGCCTTCTCCGGCAAGCGTCTCGCCTCCGGCCACCTATAAATCCCCCTCCCTCTCCGCCTTGCTCGCCCCCCTAACCGCCCCTCTTCCCTATATAAACCCTAACCACCCTCTCCCCTCCGGCCATCATCTCCCCAGAACCACCCCACTCGCCGCCGTACTCCGCCCTCAGCCACCAGCCGCACCCCTCGCCGCCCGCCGTCAGCCGCCCCTCCTCTCCTCCGCCTGCCTCCGACCCCGACAGCAGCCCGAGCAGCTCCCCGCGTCCCGCACCGCCTCCCAGAGCTCCACCGCCGCCGGCCAACGCCTCCGCCTCGCCCCGGCGAACACCCCCCGACCGCCTCCGGCCAGCCAGCGCCGCCTCAGCCTCCGGCCGGCCCGCCGCAGCTCCAGAAACCCTAACCCTAGATTCCCTGTGTCCGACACGAGTCGGACACGTGTCGGACATGGTTTGACCCTGATTTTTGGGTCCCCTTCAGGTGCGTGTAACTTTTTGCTCGTAGCTCCGTTTTTGATTCCGCAAATTGCGTTGCGAAGCCTGTATGACCCTCTCGGTGCCCGGACAAACCGCTCGGGGCATCGCGTCCTGTGGTGATCGCACACCGCGATCCAAAAACAGGAAAAACCAGACCCTGTTTCACCCCGGAACTGAGTACGCCCCGCCAAACGGGACGACTTGGTCGCGTGCGGTCTTCACTGATACGTGCGCATCGTCGATACGGACGTGTGAGATTTCGCGGAAGCTAATTCGGGTGTGCGTGCACACCGGAATCAACGCGTATCCGCAGACATCGCCCCGTATCCGACTTTTCTGTAATTTGTCCTAACTTCTTGTACACTCGTCGGATCTAGACGAAACTTGCGCCATCGGACTCGTAGCGATACGCTGGTCCTGTGGGTCAAGTTTGGTTCGATTCTGAGAATGTTGACGAAATCGCGTGTCGTGGGCCCCACAGGCCCCGCTCGGCGGGCGATTTTGTGATCGGCTCATCGGAATCCAATTCTGGAAGTTCCGTTGGGTTCGTTTCAGCGTTCCTGACCTGTTGACACTAAGTTTGGTAAAATTGGAGACCATTGACCCGGACACGTTTTTCGGTGCAAAGCGGGCCCACCGGCGGACCCCGTTTTGACCCGAAACTGTCGTTTTTGTCCTTGTCTCCAAATTGGACCCAAGGACAGGCGTTTCTAGCTATTTGACATATTCTGAGCGTGATGGTAATGTCTATTTCAGCTTTTGGACTCATCTCTGGAATATTTCCCCGTGTACAATTAATTGGATCCAAACAACAGGCAAGTACCTGCACTTCAAGTTAAATCTTTATATTGTGATAATTAATTCCCTGCTTTACTAGTACCCTTGATGATTACACCTAGTTTTAGGAATACTAGATTTCATGTCTTGAATATTGGAGTTCATGTCTTGTTTTCATGTCGGGTGGGAGAATACTAGAAGGCATGCAGTTTACCCTTTCCCCTGCCATGTTTAATAGCTGGTGATACGCGACTGTGCCCTCAGTCGGATCTCGATTTTCCCTGTTTAATAGCCGTTTATGACGGCCGAATTAGCCTTATAAATCCCTACATGCCAACTATGTATTCTAAAACAAACACAAGTTCACACAGATAGTTTCTGGTCTTGTTATATTTCTTGCTGACTGTTGTAGTTTCTTTCCTGTCTCATTTATTTCTGTTTTCTCATATTCCTGTTTATAGTTTTAACTCTGAGATATTGATGTTCTTTTATGCAATTTCTCAATATTGATAGAGAGTCCTGGGAAAGCATCTATCTATATTAAACGAAATCCTACTTGGTTTCTTATTATGCTTAGGGAACAGGGAACAAGGTGCTTGCTGCGATCAAGAGCGAGGACCGATCGGCCTATGTTAGAATTACCTCATTAGCTGCCTATGCGCCACTGCTTCACCAAACCAACGGAAAAAAATCATTGGCTTATCAAATTATCTATCGAGCCGTGAAAAAGATTCAACAAAAGACAGAAACAAATCCACTATCTGTTTTACGTCAAGCAATACGTGGAGTAACTCCCGATATAGCAGTAAAAGCAAGACGTGTAGGCGGATCGACTCATCAAGTTCCTATTGAAATAGGATATACACAAGGAAAAGCACTTGCCATTCAATTTAATTGTCATAAATATTTAGTTTAATCTTGTTGTGCATTGTGTACTTTGCTCCTTTCCTGACTGGATCCGTTAATTTAGGCGATGATGAGGACCTTGCCCCTACATATTATGGTCCCTATGAGGGTACAGATGATACTTATGAGGAGCCAGATCCCACCCAGGAGACCCTTGCTGCAGAGTAGATAGCAGTGGCTATTTTATTTATTGCTCTTTATTCTTAGTAATCGGGTTTGTCCCTGATTTCATTCTGATTTTCTGTACTAAAACATTTGAATCTGTTGTCGCACTTACTTTATTTGAAATCTTAAGTATCTGTTTCCTTTATTATCTTGCCTATGCGATTTGTGAATGAGCTAGATTAGTTAAATGTGGATTTGACCTAGACAGCGTACTACCGCTGACTCTGCGGCGTAGGCTGGACGTACCCACGCACTCGTGCCCGAATTTCCGGGTGCGGGTCGTGACAGGGGGTGGTGTATGTTGGATGAAAAAATGGTAGTTTCGTCCTCTCTATTTTTACCTTGGATATCAAGTTAAAAATATTTAATAGTTGATGGTATCAAGTTGTTGAGTAAAAAAAGTTTAGGATATCAAGTTGAACAAATTGAATAGTTGAGGGTATCAAGTTGAAATTTAGCCTTCATATTATTTTAACAATTAGAGATGATTGTGAGCAGTTCATGTCTCTCTCTACTACTATAATACGGCCTAGAAAGTAAAATTAATTAACTGTCGCGTGTGTTTTCTTCTAACATAGTTGAGAAAAAAAAAATTAAAAACCACTTGAACATATAACAAATCATTAAATATATTCAAAATTTAAATTATATTTAGACTAACTACATGGTATTATCTAATAAGCACATTTAAAATTCAAAAAAAAATATTTATAACAAATTATAATTACAATATTTTCAAGCCTTTTAAAATATTCTAATATAATTTTAAAATTTTATCTAAATTGTTAAATATTATAGTTTTTTTTTTTTTTTAGATGTCCGACGAAACGTTCGAGACTTTGTACACGCTACCAAATAAATGGAAGGAATAACAACGTCCATGTGGTTCGATCCACTGATCTTCGTCTATCCAGTTAGAGTTTTATACCTCTCTCTCTGGTAACCACATGGGTTGCTCGAGTTCGGTCTATTGTTTGTTTTATATGCGCAATGTACTTGAAGGTTACTAATATAATTGAAAGCCCAAAAACAACCGGGGGAGAAGGAAACCTGAACGTAGGAGGGTTGGTAGGCCAGAATCTCATGTCCCTCGAAGCTGTTGGTCGGGAGACCAGGTATAACATATCTGCCCATTCTAGCTTCTGTGCCTCTGACGCGAGGAAGGCTTGACCGTAGCCTTGGAAGTCGTTTGGCATCTGCGCAAAAATTTCCTTTTCTTTTAAAGGGAGCTTGAAAAACTCGGTGACATCGGCCTTTATTTTACTGAGCAGTTCCTTGGAAATACCATGATTTACTACCTGCCCATCAAATATATATACTTTTTGTTGAGTTCTTGGTCCGCTTCTGATATGAAACAAGTCTAGCCTGCTAGAAAGCTTGAACTCCAACATAGTAAACTGCTAAAAGAATACAGCAGCGTAAACTGCTAAAAGAATACAGCAGCGTAAACTGCTAAGCAGAACTAACGACCTAATAAATAAATTAAATCAGTAAAAACATGCTATAGTAGTTAGCAAAAAAGTTTTGATGGGGGTGATCAAAAGTTACCATTCCTTAAAACGTGATTCGACTTCATTCTCGTTGATTCGCTCTTAGTAATCAACACGGTAAAGTACCAAAAAAAAATTCTTAAATTATCTATTTTTGCAAAATAAAATCTATTAGACATTTGCAACAAATAAATCCTTCCGTAATAAATATTTTGATCAAAATGTTCCCTCCCGTTAACTGATCGTTTGGAGTACCTTTGGTTGTAAGCCTTCTTTAATGGTTATTATTATTATTTTTTGGATAGTTACTCATACATGTTTATGCTTTTTATCATTATCAAAATATTTTCAGTCATGAATATCCATGTAGGAACCCATAATATAATTCAAAATATTCCCCCCCCCCCCCCCCCACTATCAATATTATTTTGGGAAAAAAGAATTATATAAACAAAATGGTAAAATCACTAGAAAGTTTCAAACATACAGTTCCCTTTAATCATTCTAATACTAAGGTTGGGGGTTTATTTTACATGTTAGAATATGTAATTGGATTGGCATAATGTTTCTAATATTGCTGGTTCCCACTGTACTAGTATACTTGTATTCTAATTTCTAAAGTATCATATATCTGTATTTAGAGTTTTTTTTTTCTGGCATAACGTTTGCGATCCGACGTAAAGTTCGGAACTTTATATACATTGTATGTCTTTGGGTTCACTGTTCTCCAATTTCTACCATTTTATAAATGGAAGAAATAATACATTCTCGTGACTCGATTTACTGATCTTCTACCACCCAGTAAAAATCTTATATCTTTTTTCGATAACCATACGAACGACTCGAGTTCGGTATTTAGAGTTAGAAGCAGTGGTTATCAACTACATTAATGATTTAGTACGTAGCATCTACTAATTTACAACAGGTGTGTCAGTACTACATACACAAAAGGCATTTCTTAGAATATATTTTGGACCTTTAATTTAGAAATACTAAAAGAACTGCAGTTTTCCATTTATAATTGGAATTGGAAAGTAGATAATAATTATTTTTTAAATTCATAAAATCTTACATGAAATCCTATGTTTGAAAAGTGGGTATAATTTATAAGTTTATTAATTAATATTTTATTAAAATCTTAGTTAATAATTTATCAATCACAATTATAATAATAATTTATTAATTTATTAATTTTATAAATTAATCTTTTATTATAATCCTAATTAATAATTTATTAATTTATTATTCATAATTCTAATAATTAATTAATAGTTAATTGATTTATAATTTATTGATTACTATTTTATTATAATTATAATTTATTAATCATAATTATAATCATAATTATAATAATTAATTAATAATTTTATGCATTAATATTTATTTTATTATTAATTAATAATTTATTAAATTATAATTATAATCATAATTATTAATTTATTAGTTAATATTTAGTTATAATTGTAATTAATAATTTATTAATCGTAATCAAAAAAATTATCTTAACTAATTGTTCGCCATTAAATTTGAAAGTTCTAAAGAGCTTGATTTAATTAACAAACGAAAGAAAGTACAAAGAGGCCCTAGACAGACAATCTAACTACAATATTTTTTTGATCTGGGTTTGGCGATGAACAAAGAGTGTTATGGCGTCTCGTTTACTCCAATAACGATCCGATGCAGGGTGAAGAACCTCACGTTCTCTCTTTGCTCGTCTCAGTATGCTCTCTCTCTGTATTGGCCGGGGGTGGTATGCTCTCTCTTTGAAGCAGAAGAAAAAGAGAGGCCCCTAGAACGTTCAAGTTGCTCCTATTTATAAGCATCATGCTGATGGGCTATGGGTGCCGCATATCCCTCTATTTGGTGGCCGCATAAGGCTCCTTCAATATAATGCGGTTGCAACTGTCGCCGCATGCCATGGGCTGATTGTCACGTGGTCTTGGTTGAGATATGTTGTTGAAGAGATCTCGGGGTTATTTTTAACCTTTTGTGTATGTGATTTGGTCAGTTGGACACGTAGTCAGCACCAACTGTACGAAGATCTCTACAGTTGTAACGGGAAGATCTTGTAAGCTGGAGGCCGCATAGCATCTTGGCCGCATGACGGCGAGGCCGCATGGGTCTTGTAGTCGCATACGTGCTCTCGTTTGAGCCTTGGTCGAATGGACATTCTGGCCGAGTGGTGAGGCCACATGGGTCTTGTAGCCGCATATGTGCTCTCATTTGGCCTTAGTCGGATGGACACTCTGGCCGCATGTTGGCGAGGCCGCATAGGGCGTAGCCGCATACGAGGGGATACGTAGCATGGCACATTTGTCGAAGCAATTAATGCACTGATGTGACTTGTTATCTTTTCTAGAGTTGTCTTCACGAGTCTCGAAGCGTCTCAGAGTGATGTGTCAGAGCTTCTTACAAACATCGAAATCTGTGTTAGGGGGTTCTTATGCGACCTCCCTTCTCTATGGTCGTTCAGGCCACATATAGTATACTATACGGCTTCTTTGCGACTTGGTTGATCAGGCCGCATGTGGCTTTTCTGCGGCTTGACTGTTCAGGCCGCATATGGATTCTCTGCAGCTTGGTTGTTCAGGTCGCATGCAGCTTTTTTGTGACTCAATTATTCAGGCCGTATGTGGCTTCTCTGCGACTTGTTGATGGGGCATGACCTTTATGCGGTCTGCATAATTTTTTCATGCTTCTACAAGATCCCCTTCAAACTTTCTAAAATGATAAGTTTGGAATACTTTGAAAGAAGCATGGACGAGCACTATTAGCCACATAGCCTCGTTGTCGCATAACTGTCTTTAATAAGTTGTCGATCATTAAATAAGGAGATTTGCTTTGGTCTTTGCGCAGATCTCTTGGGATTCTGCACCGTCAGTGGATAAAGTGGCTCAACTAATGAGGAGTCACCGCTAACCATTGCCAATGCGTGGATCAAGGCAGATCGCGGATCGGGATTCGAACATCCGTCGTCGTCATCCGTTGTCGCATAATCCTCCTATATATAGGGGGGAAAAGAGAGGGATTTTTTTTACAAACCCTCAAGTCTTCCAACTTTCTTCTCTTCTTCCTCCTTGCTACCATGGCTCCCAAATCATCCTCCTCCGCTGCACCTACCAAGAAGGCCCCCAAGGGCAAGGCCACAACCAAGGGGAAGGGCCATGCTGTCGAGGCTGCCCCCTCCTTGTTTCCTGATGATGTTCACCCGTCGATTAAGGGTAAGTTCGCCAGAAAAGACGAAGCGGAAGACTTGAAGAAAGAGACATATATGCACAGTTGGACGCATGAATTCATCTATGCGCCAACTTCTCATTGTCGCATGGGTAGCCCAGCCGCATGGGCAACCCAGCCGCATAAATATCCCTGCCGTATAGGTGACCGAGCCGCATGAACTATCATGTCGCATGGCTTACTTTGTCGCACGGGTGACTCGAGCCCATAGAAGATCTATGCTACATGCCACAGGTCTTACTCGGCCTCATAGAGGTTTTATGCTGCATGTGTATATTATATTATTTTATGATTTTGACCATGTCCTTTTGACTTGCAGTGATGTTGCCCACCATACCCTCAGGTGAATTGGTCCTTAGGCAAAACCTGCTGCCCTTGAACATGAACCTTGGGGATCTCGTTGGAGCCATCAGGAAGCAACTTAAAAAAGATCTCCCTCTTGAATGCCAACAGATGATCACCGAGCAGACGTCTGCTTTTCTATTGAGTTAGATGAACGCGGGGGAGATCCCTGCTAAGGATGGGAAGCATTTCTTTAAGAAGTTGTACTTCCTATTCGGGGACACGCTGGAGTCTCCTCAGGTGGAGCAGATCAGGGAGAACTGGTCTTTCACCTTTTGTGGAATGGAGATGACATTTCCTTCCTTCGGCCGTCACTTGGCTTTGTCGGGCCTGAAGGTGATGATGGGTTTGTGGTATATGGACTGGGACTTGACCCCCGAGCCGAGGGGGGCTCATCTGGGTAATGTCCGATGCGGGACTGGACAGAGCAAGAAAGAATTTTATAGCGCAAATGAGTCACCCTCCTACTCCTTGCTTGGACTGAAGCCCAGCCTCATCAGCATTGAACTGAGATCGAACCTAAGTATATATGCATTGGGCATCTTTCTCCATCAGGTTGCCAAGAAGGGCGCATATCCCACGGGACAATTACGGGTTCTCAGTTGGGCACACTATAGTGTCTCCTGGTGTAACCTGACTCTGTGGATCCTGTGGAAGTATGAGCGGGAGCTCAAGGCCGCTGACTTATTTTTTCTTGTGAGGGGTACGTGTTATGGACTGGAGATGAACCTGCCCCTATTTGTCGCCCTGATAGAATTATATAACTGTCAGACGGGGACCTTCTTCACGTCCGGCGGTGAGATGAGACTGGCTTTGCACGAGATGCATGTTGTCTCAAAACTTCCTTAGGGCGATGATCCCTACGAAGAATATACCCTGAGTAACGAAAAACTTGGAGAGATAAAGGCGAAGAATCCGAAAATTCTGGCGGTGTACCAGGAATTGTTGTGCCATATGGCATTTGTCAGCAGTTGTCGAAAAAGAAAAAAGTCCTCTGAGGGGTCTTCTCCCCATATCACCGCTTGGACTCGCTATCTTTTTTCGGATTTGAAAAATTCTAGCAGAGTTAACGTCCGGACGCCAAAAAACTGAACCGGAAGTGGCCGACCTAATTTAGGCGCATCAAAAACTAGCTATTGCTGAGGCAGAGGAAGTCGAAGGTTCCTTGGATGAAGAAGACGAACCCGCAGACGAGCTGGATAATCTTGAAGAAGAACTCAACTACTTTTACATGGATCTGCACAAGTTATCCGTCAAAGTCGTGCTGGCAGGATATCTGATGCTTTGGTTGTGCAACTGAGTCATACCGAGAGGATCCGGGACCATAGATAGGATCAATAGCCCTCTTATCCTTCTTGCTGTGAAGTTGGCTTTTGGCCATAACTTAGCCCTTCTACCGGCTATGGTATGCTGCATCCACCGTGGGTTCCGCAACTTCGCTCAGAAGTTAGAGGAACATTTGGGCGAGGGGCATTCAATCGGATCGAGCTCCCTTATCATTACTTGATGGATTGGCTTCTTCTGCATCACGGGTCCCTGATGAACCCTGGGACTGACGGGGACATGGTGGCGGCTGACACCTTAATCCATAAATATTGGGGGATAAAGTGGAGATCCGACACAGTCCCCGACGGTAGGAGGGAGCTCTCATTTATGAATGGATGGAGTTTCTTTACGTCCGAGGAAGAGTTCACGGACGAAGAGAGAAACATTGCTCAACAGGATACCGGAGGAGTGCCTCAGAACCTGTCTGAGAGGCTGTTTCATTGGCTCCAAGCCATTCGTCCCTCTCACTTGGTGTACTAGAACCTAGGTAAGATTTTTGTAGAGCCTTATCTACCAAGCCGGTTTGCTTTCCAGTTTGGTTATACTCAGCTCTAGTTGGGTCATCCAAGCGCTTCCCTTGGGTATAGTAACAGTTTGCTTGATGGGGTCCGATCTTGGAGCTATTACAACACCGCAGGCACTCGAGCTCGGTTTCAGTTGCCAAGGGCCGAGGTTGTGCCAAGGATGTTGTATACAGCGACGAAGTACTATTGCACAGACAACGCACTGCCCGCTGGCTTCTTCCCGGAGAGGAGCTACCTCGAAGGTACCATGCTGATGCCTCCGGAAACAAAAGTGCGCCGGACGCCCAAGAAAGGCAGGAGTGTTGCCAGGCTACTTCTTATGGAACTGGACCCTTCGACAGATGAGACTACTTCTTCTTTTGATGACCCTCCTCCTGGAAAGCGTAAGGCAAAGGTTGAGACGCACCATATCTGCTATTCAAAGAAGGCGAAGGCTGAGGTGGCCCCTGAGATGGGACCTGTGGCGAGTTCGAAACTCCATGCGAAGTACGTCAGGAGCGAGGAGGTAGGGCCCTTTGCATCAGAGGTCTCTGAAGAAGATCCCTCTTTGGATGCTATAGTGGTACCCGTAGAACCCCTTAGTTTGATCCCTCCTGATCCTCTCGATAAATATCTTTCCTCTGGTCTGTTTGATCGTTTGCAGATGCAAGGTAGAAAGGACTGTCCTCAGCGGGCGGCTGCTTCGACGGTTTCTTACGTCGAACCCGAAGATGAGACCACCCTGGAGTCCGACGTAGGCATCTTAGAACATGTACCCGAGACTTAGGGAGCCCAGGGGCTAGACGTGGCATTGGGGGAGCCTTACACCCCTCTAGATAACATATCTGTGGATGACCTACATGTCGTGGGGAAGGCTATGACGATGCTGGATGAGCCGCAGCCTATGCCTACTGCCTCTGGTATATCATTTTGTTATACTAATGACTAAGTGTGTGAGTACTATCTTTAATATGTGATCGGCTTGGGAACATGATATAATATATATGGCCTGGCTAATCATACGTGCGGTGTATGATTAACACTATTCAATGAACAATACTTGATACAATGAGGGTATGATCACATATATACACTAAGGTACTCCTCACCCTCGACTGGTATAAAAGATCCAACCACGGTACGCTATGGCACGAGATTCTCCAAGAAGATAGCGACTCTTCCCGAGAATCAGTATATGTACATGTACAAGATAATCAATGAAATAAGGCTTGCACAAGTCACAACTTTACTGGAGATCAGATTCTCTGGCTTCAACTCTCCATTCTGAGGGTAAAGCTAATCACTGGTTGTTCTGAATCTGCAGGTGCTACATCTCCCTTACAGATAGTGGACGTGGCCTCTAAGGAAAGCGTAGAAGAGGAAGGGGTAGTGAGCTTGTTAGGAAAAGATTCGAACCTCTCCCTCGCTCTTCTGGAGGCAAGAAACATTCTGTCGTGCCCCCTTCCGAGCCAATGGTGGAGGAGGGTTTTGTTATTGCAGGTCCTTCTGGTGTGGCGGCTGATCCTCGAACTGCCGCCGCTAGGGGTTTTGCGGCTGAAGCCTCTTCGGAGACACCGGGGTCGGAAGTTGCCGCGATAAGGTCATTCCCATTATTGAGGTCGCTGGGTTACCTCCTGAAGCCGCCACGTTGCGGCCTTGGAATGGCGTACTGGTGGGAGCCGATGCGGCGAGGTACCCCTTTACTTATATTTCCATTCTTGGTATTACTCCGGCATCCGCGGCTCAGCTACCGGGTATCCAGGCCCTTCGTGCATCCATGAAAGATTGGCTCACAGACAGGACCACTAGTTGCTCCTCTACTGCTGTTTTGCCTTCGTGGTTTTTGAATATTGTTGTGTTACCTGCTGTACCTACGGCCTCTTCTTCAATCCCACCGCCTTTGACTCCGGCTACATTGGAAGAGATTGACGAGACCGTCAGGATTTCTATCGAGAGATTCCACATATTCTTGAAGCAGGGGATCGAGGGCATGTTGGAGCGCGACAAATCTTTCACCTGGGCAAGACACTTTGTTGAGGGCCAGGTCTACTCTCTGAGGGGTATCTCTGGTTTTGAGCAGATAGCCAAATTTCTGGGCCATAAACTGAGGGAGGTGGAGAAATGCCTAGCGGAGCTGCGGCAGTATCAGCAGGCGGACATGGGAATGCTGATCTCCCATGAATATAACGAGTTCTCAAAGAAGGTGGAGGCAGAGAAGGCCTTATTTGCTTCGTCTATGGAGTATTTGCAGCGTGATCTCTGAATCTTGTAGGAGAGGCGTGACCGGCTGGACGATCTTAGAGAAGAGTTTCTCTCCCGGCAAACGGACCTGACAGAGCAAATTAGACGACTTCAGGTCAAGCTTGATGCAATGGAGATTAGGATGTGGGAGGCCAAGCAAGAAAAGGAGGTTATCCGAACTGAGGCGAGCCAAATAGCGCAGAACACGGCTGGTGTCGAGGTTCTGGTGCAACAGCTAGAGGACAGATACGAGTCCTACGCTTACTACGAGGATCCCGAGGTTATGACCCAAGAAGTTGAGCGCTAGGCCCGGAGGTGCCTGGATGGCCATATTGCTCGTCTCCATGAGCGGATAGAAGAGTTATGCTCTGACTCATAGCACCAGTAGTTCTCCTTTGCTTCTTGTGTCTTTATTTTGCTTTCAGGCTTGGGATCTTGATAATCACCCGAAATATAGTTTTGCTTTCAATCTCTCTTTGCGGAAAAAAAAATAAAAGTTATCCTATTTGTTTTGTAATTTATTTGTGTTAGATTTAGGTATCGTACTAGAGGTAATATGAACGTATTATAATACCATAGCTTTTTAAGGATATCCCGCTGGGATCTTTGGTGGACTTATTACTTTTTGCGCACTAGGGTGCAAGTAATAAGTTCAAAACAGGCCTTGCAAGAGATGATATGGACGTGGCAAGTTTGGTGGACTTAACATCGTTGGCGCACTTAAATTTTAGATCAGGTGATACATTGAGATGACGACTGGTGATAGTCTTTGGGAGAGGTTTGCTCAGAGGTCACTTAGATATGGCACACTCTCGGGGGAGAATGTGGGGACGATAGCTCAGAGGTGACGTAGACCTAAGCTGATCAATAGCCATACTGAGAGGTTAGGTACGATCTATGTATTTTTGTGGAAGGAGAAGGAAGCGTGCCCGAGGTAGTATGGACGTGGCTGTTTGCTTCCATTGAGAAAATCTCACTAGGGCACTCTTGGTGGAATTATTATTTGTTGTGCACGTTGAGTACAAATAATAAATTTAAAAATAATCCCTATCAGAGGTAATATGGACGTGATAGATTTTGTGGACCCATTACTTTTTGCACATATTAGTGAAAGTAATAGGTTTGAGACAAGCCCTGTCAGAGGTGATATGGACGTGAAAATTTTTGTGGACTTAACACCGCTGGTGTACCTTGGTGAGTGCGGATGATAAGTGGGGATGACAACCGATATCTGAGGTAATATAGACATGATGATCGATAGCCAAGACCCGGGAGGTATGCTCAGAGGTAATATGGACATGGCATACTCAGTCGGGAAGAAATATTAAGACAATAGTTCAGAGGTAATATGAATGTGAACCAATGACCGAGACACTCACTAAGGAGTGGTTTACTGAGTGTGGTCTATCCGTAAATAAAGATAGACCTGAGGATTGCTCCGCTGGAAAGATTGGTGGGGCGATAGCTCAGAGGTAATATGATCATGGCTACCGTCCAACGAGGTTGGATTTTGAGTGGTCACTGAGGGAGTGTGCTAGTGGACTTGAGGACTGCTCCACTGGGGAGACTTTAAGGATCTATTATCTGTTGCGTATCCAGGGATACAAATAATGGTTTTTTTTACAGGAATTTGTAAAGAAGGAAAAAATATTACACATAGGCACTTGCTGGGATGAAGAAACATGATTATTGGGATGTACATCTGGGTTGTCCCGCTGGAGATAAGAAGAGTACAAGTCTAGCTCAAATATAGTACATTTTCAGGAACTTATCGTTGATAGGCATCATAAGCAAATCGCCATTGGGTTTCACTAGCCGGTAAGCGCAGTTAGAGAATACGGATTCCACGATGAACGAGCCCTCCATTTAGGCTAAAATCTGCCGACCGTCTTATGGTTCATGACCATCGGTCTTCTCACGGTCAGGACGAGGTCTCCCACTTGGAAAGTTCTCTCCTTGACCTGTCTGTTGAAGGCTCATTTGAGACACGCTTCGTATAGCTCAATGCGCTGCTGAGCTAAGAGACGTTTCTCCTTGAGTGCTTATAACTCTTGTAACCGTCAGCGGTGATAGTCGTCGACGGTTAATTGGTTGGAGAGGGCTACTCAGAGTGAATGAATTTGGATCTCGAGCGGGAGGACCGCTTCACTTCCGTATGTAGTGCCCCGCTTCGCGTCGGCACTATGTACAAGAGATATCAGTTTGCTGACTCAAAAATAATATCTTTCTTAAGAGATCCTTATTGAACCAGGAGATAACTGATCCAGGTGAGTGGGCAGAACTGCATTATCTAATTCTTGCACGCCTTAATAATGAATCTGAGTTTTTGAATATTTTTTCTAAGAAGATAGTTTCATAAGAAGAATGATAGAACCTGCCTCTGAATGCTAATAAGAGAACTCACATAGCTTGTCGTTGAAACGAACCTGCCTACTTAACTAGAGAACTTGAAATTCTTATCTAAAGAGTAAGAGATTGCTTGAACATGTTTCCATATCGCTTGTGTTTTGATAGAACCATATCGTGCTTGAACTTATTCAGAATGGGCGGCATGTCCGCACAGAGATAGAAGAGAAGAGATAGATGGTCTGCTTGTTCATATCGTCTACATCGTAGAGTTTATCTGATAGTGTTTCATGCATTCGCATCGGTCGGACAATGGCTATTAGTGAAGAGCTGAACCTTGGTCACGACTGCTAATGATAGTGAAGAGCAACCATGAGTCACAGCTACTAATAGTATCAGATAAATGAGTCATTGGTTAGCTGGATTACCACTACCGATCCTAAGTTTCTCG
The DNA here is from genome assembly GCA_036927795.1 of Iris macrosiphon. Taxonomy (NCBI): domain Eukaryota; kingdom Viridiplantae; phylum Streptophyta; class Magnoliopsida; order Asparagales; family Iridaceae; genus Iris; species Iris macrosiphon. The sequence goes on from JAYESA010000007.1 coordinate 42,675,457, forward strand.
TAGACCGAAAATCATATATTTAGTTCATCGTGTTGTCTTGATAGAGGATAGTTCCTAGATGGTGCATTATCCCTAGAGTCTTTGGGTATAGCTCACGAGACACGCTGCGCACACCCTGATAGTAGAATAAATGGTTTGTCTTGTATGCTTGAATGAATCAAACATGAACTCTGTTTTTAAAGATGTTTCCAAAAAGAAGTAATATGACTCCGTTCCTGGGCTTGTAAGCCCTTGATTTTTCAAAATATTAAAATTGAATTTTTCGCAATTTTCTGGAATTTTTTGGGAATTTTTTGTAATTAAAATCAGGGTTATTAATTATTAATTAATTTTTATTTGTTAATAAATAATATTAAAATATTATGAAAATAATATTTTTGGGTGTAAAATGGAAAACTTGACTTAGGGTAATTTTTTGGAATTTATTGGACCCCGGACCTATTTTTAATCTCCTAAAAACTATTTAATTAATTAATTAATTAATTGATTTATTATTATTATTATTATTATTATTATTATTATCATAATAAAATCCGGCCCGTTCCCCAGCCCGGCCCACTGGGCCAGACCCCGGCCCAAACCACTCGGCCCAGCCCCCCTCCTTAACGGATCGGGTCGGGTTCACCCGCACCCGACCCGCAACCCGCAACCCGCACCCCTCTCCCCTGACCCGGCCGCCCCGCGTTCTCCGCCGCTGACCGCTTCCTCCGTCGGATCCGCCGGCCAGCGCCCGCTCCGCCTCTCCCGCGCCACGGCCGCCACGACCCCGCACCCGCCGGCCGACCTCCCCTCTCTCCTCCGCCTCCTCCGCCTAACCCACCGGCTTCCTCCCCCTTTTAAACCCTCCCTTCCTCCTCCCTCCGGCCGTTGACCCCCCTCTCTCCTCCGCCTCACCTCGACACGCGCCGGCAGCCGCCTCCGCCGTCCTAGCGGCCCCCTCAGCCGCAGCTCCTCCTCCTTCTTCCCTCTCCTCCCCTTCCGATCTCCCCGACCTAGCCGCCTCAGCCCGCCCGAGCTCCGCCGCGCCTCCGCCCACCTCCCGTCGGCTCCGCCGCCACCAGCCGACGCTCCAGCAGCCGACGAGCCACCTCCCAGCCTCCTCCGGCGCTCCTCCGGCCGGGCCGCCGCCGGAAATCTCCAGAAACCCTAATTTCCCAATTCGTCGTGTCGTGTCGGACACGACACGGACACGAAAATAACCTGTTTCTCGAGCCTCGTTTAGGTACTCGTATCTTGCACCCTGTATCTCCGTTTTCAATTTCGTAAATTGCGTTGCGAAGCCTGTATGACCCTCTCGGTGCCCGGACAAACCGCTCGGGGCATCGCGTCCTGTAGTGATCGCACACCGCGATCCAAAAACAGGAAAAACCAGACCCTGTTTCACCCCGGAACTGAGTACGCCCCGCCAAACGGGACGACTTGGTCGCGTGCGGTCTTTACAGATACGTGCGCACCGTCGATACGGACGTGTGAGAATTCGCGGAAGCTGATTCGGGTGTGCGTGCATACCGGAATCAACGCGTATCCGCGGACATCGCCCGTATCCGACTTTTCTGTAATTCGCCCTAACTTCTTGTACACTCATCGGATCGAGACGAAACTTGCGCCATGGGACTCGTAGCGATACGCTGGTCCTGTGGGTCAAGTTTGGTTCGATTCTGAGAACGTTGACGAAATCGCGTGTCGTGGGCCCCACAGGCCCCGCTCGACGGGCGATTTTGTGATCGGCTCATCGGAATCCAATTCTGGAATTTCCGTTGGATTCGTTTCAGCGTTCCTGACCTGTTGACACTAAGTTTGGTGAATTTGGAGACCGTGACCTGGACACTTTTTTCGGTGCAAAGCGGGCCCACCGGCGGACCCCGTTTTGACCCGAAATTGTCGTTTTTGCCCTTGTCTCCAAATTGGACCCAAGGACAAGCATTTCTAGCTATTTGATATCTTCTGAGCATGATGGTAATGTCTATTTCAGCTTTTGGACTCACCTCTGGAATATTTTCCCCCGAGTACAATTATTTGGATCCAAACAACAGGCAAGTACCTGCACTTCAAGTTAATCTTTATATTGTGATAATTAATTCCCTGCTTTACTAGTACCATTGATGATTACACGTAGTGCTAGAACACTGGATTTCATGTCTTGAATACTGTATTTCATGTCTTGCTTTTCATGTCGGGTGGAAGAATACTAGAAGGCATGTAGTTTACCCTTCCCCCTACCGTGTTTAATAGCTGTTGGTGCGTGACTGTACCCTCAGCCAGATCTCGATTATTCATGTTTAATAGCCGTCTATGACGGCCGGATTAGCCTTATAAACCCCTACATGCCAACTATATATTCTAAAACAAACACAAGTTCACACAGATAGTTTCTGGTCTTGTTATAGTTCTTGCTGACTGTTGTAGTTTCATTCCCTGTCTCATATTACTCCTGCTTTCTCATATTCCCGTTTATAGCATTAACACTGAGATATTGATGTTTCTTTTATGCAAATTTTCTTAAAATGATACTCAAGTTAATTGTCATAAATATTTAGTTTAATCTTGCTGTGCATTGTGTACTTTGCTCCTTTCCTGACTGGATCCGTTGTTTTAGGCGATGATGAGGACCTTGTCCCTACCTATTATGGCCACTATGAGTTAGCAGGTGACCCATATGAGGAGTCAGTTCCCACCTAGGAGGATACTTCTGCAGAGTAGTTAGCAGTAGCTACTTATTTATTTCCTTTCAGCATATACTCGGGTTTGTCCCCGATCTATCTTCTGGCTTTGTATTAACTATGGATCTGTTGTCACAACTTGTTTTATAAAAGTTAGCATTCCTATTTCCTGTTATTTTCCTTGTCTATTTATTGTGGATGAGATAGATTTAAAATTTCTTGGGAGTAAGACCTAGACAGCGTACTACCGCCGACACTGCGGCGTAGGCTGGACGTGCCCACGTACTCGTGCCCGAATATCCGGGTGCGGGTCGTGACATGTTTTTGTGGTGGCCCATGCAGGTCAACGACTAAATTGTTCGGTTTCAACTCAAGGACCGAACAGGCCTGCAATAAAGCTAGGATAATTTTATAGGATCTCATCCACCTGCTTGAATCATTTTTGATATCTGTATCGTATTCGAGCTAATATGAACTTGCATCTTGCCTTGATTCCTGTGCGCCTCTTATTGGTTATTTTGGATACAGGGAAATGGACCCACAAGCCAGCAACGAGGCTCATGCAGAAACACCACAAACCGTTGTGGTTATCCAAGAAGATGATGTGATACCAGTCGGTGAAGGCCAATCATCACAAGACAGTCAAGCAAGTCAGCCTGCCTCAATAATCCATCAAGATGGCGTTCCACCCTCGACGCAGCCTATTCCACCGATGCCTTCCTTCCCACCGGGACCGCCTATGGACGAACAGCAGATGTTCCGCATGTTCTACATAATGATGCAAGCCTATCAGAAGGTTCAACAAGAAACTCAGCAAAACCAAGCGGAGAACTTCATCGACAGAATTAGCTCGGAGTCACGGAAGCTAAGCAGTTCAAATGCAATTACCTTCGACGAGGACGTTCTTACTGCAGCGCGACCTGTGGATTGCACCACAAGGATCGAGTCCAGCCGGAAGCGGCCGTATGCGTCAGCACCAGACCAAGCACAACCGAAAAAAGCTGCAAAGCGACCACAGATGAATCCAACTCAAGGACAGAACCAACAAGCTCCCACTTGTGGCTATTGTCAAAAACAAGGTCACATTTGGCAGGATTGTAGAAAGAGGCTAGGTGCCTGTCTATATTGTGGATCAGCAGCACATCAAATGAAGGACTGTCCTGCTACTCAAAGACGCTCAACTGCACAAAAGTTTCAGTTCAGGCCAGGCCCCAGCAGCGCAGCGGAGGGCACCACCTCAAGAACACGGAAAAGCTTACGCGATGACCGTGGAGAACGTGCAGACTCTTAGAGTAACTAATTCGCGTAAGTAATTTTTTGCTGTCGTTTCTAGTATTGTTTAGCTCGTGCCTATTGGTTCGTGACCTCAGCCCAACCTAGTAATTTTTGAACTTGCTAATAACCTGGTATGTTTTTGTATCTGATAACTGTAGAGTTTGTAGAATCTTTTGTTATTGTGCTTATTGTAGGTTATTTTATGAACTTAAATAATTTTTACCTCCTTTCATCACCATCTAGCGCACTTAATTTTGCTGTACTTGACTTATGCTGCTATTTTATAGCCTAGTTTTGCAAGCTTATCCTTTATCGAGCTTGTTCATGACATATGTATTAGTGGGTCGACACACTAATACAATTGTCTATTCAGAATCAGTGTATTACGGTCTGATCAGCCTTAGTGCATTTTGATTCGCCTTTCGTACTACCTTACGTGGATTGAGATATATAGTTGACTAATATACTTGCCCTAGACATTTTTGAACATATCATATCAGGTTACATGACTGTATTAATACGAGCATGTGAATAGGAATTACCAAGATAGGATTCAATCCACAATCGCTCGACAATTCCTACCTGAATTCTTTAAAAATGCCTTGACCCCGATATTTCTATTCTATCACCCCACCCTTGAACTCCGTATTATTGATCTTCGTCTCCCCTATTTCGGAAAGACGAAATCTCGTGCTTGGTATAAGTTGGTACATAGATAGTACTAGATATGCCACATAGGCCGATCACATACTTGAGGATTAAACTTTCGTAATTGAGGACATATCATATGTGATATGATCGGCGTTGAAGTTCGAGGATTGAATGACATAGGTAAACATATTAAGGAATATTTTCTTAAGGTATATAGTCTTTTGTGATGAATGGGTAAACTCTAAGTTGGGTAGCAATGCATTTGTCAACTCGAGAGGAATGTCCTTTGGATCGTGACCGAGTAAGGTTAGATTGGAAGAAGCAAGCCATTCTAAATTAGAAAATTTAAAGGAGTGACTAAGATGATTAGTGAATTGATATCGAGGACCCAATAGTTATATCTTAGGTTTATGATTTTGAATAATGAAGGTAAAATCATCAATTTGAATTTAGAAGATAAAATTATAGAATTTCAGACTTGAACATGGGTGGACTACATTTAATGATTTTTTAATTTGATGATTTGAATTACAAATTAAAATTTGATGGTTGGACTAACTAGTTGGATTATTGAGGAGATGAATGAAATTTAAAAATTTGAAGCATACAGGACTCGAATTACTTCAAGAAGAAATTACGATCGTGAGGTAAATTCATAAGCACGTGCAAATCTGGAAGATGTTATATGGACTTAATTTAAATTTCACCTGTGGGTAATTTGAGGAAGTAAGAAGTAATAACCATAGGTTAAAATTTTGATTGGAACAAGTAGTCACCTTAATCATGAAGTGATTGTAGTGGACATGATTAGGATTTAAATTTTTGCAAGGAGATTGCGATTGATGTACGTGAAGGATTAATAGAGTATGGCTTAATTTTAAATTTCGAGGAAGAAATTTTCATAAGTTGGGTAGATTGTAAGCCCTTGATTTTTTAAAATATTAAAATTGGATTTTTCGCAATTTTCTGGAAATTTTTGGGAATTTTCTCTAATTAAAATCAGGATTATTAATTATTAAATAATTTTTATTTGTTAATAAATAATATTAAAATATTATGAAAATAATATTTTTGGGTGTAAAATGGAAAACTTGACTTAGGGTAATTTTTCTGGAATTTATTGGACCCCGGACCTATTTTTAATCTCCTAAAAACTATTTAATTAATTAATTAATTAATTGATTTATTATTACTATTATTATTATTATTATCCTAATAAAATCTGGCCCGTTCCCCAGCCCGGCCCACTGGGCCAGACCCCGGCCCAAACCACTCGGCCCAGCCCCCCTCCTTAACGGATCGGGTCGGGTTCACCCGCACCCGACCCGCAACCCGCAACCCGCACCCCTCTCCCCTTACCCGGCCGCCCCGCGTTCTCCGCCGCTGACCGCTTCCTCCGCCGGATCCGCCGGCCAGCGCCCGCTCCGCCTCTCCCGCGCCACGCCCGCCACGACCCCGCACCCGCCGGCCGACCTCCCCTCTCTCCTCCGCCTCCTCCGCCTAACCCACCGGCTTCCTCCCCCTTTTAAACCCTCCCTTCCTCCTCCCTCCGGCCGTCGACCCCCCTCTCTCCTCCGCCTCACCTCGACACGCGCCGGCAGCCGCCTCCGCCGTCCCAGCGGCCCCCTCAGCCGCAGCTCCTCCTCCTTCTTCCCTCTCCTCCCCTTCCGATCTTCCCGACCTAGCCGCCTCAGCCCGCCCGAGCTCCGCCGCGCCTCCGCCCACCTCCCGTCGGCTCCGCCGCCAGCAGCCGACGCTCCAGCAGCCGACGAGCCACCCCCCAGCCTCCTCCGGCGCTCCTCCGGCCGGGCCGCCGCCGGAAATCTCCAGAAACCCTAATTTCGCAATTCGTCGTGTCGTGTCGGACACGACACGGACACAAAAATCCCCTGTTTCTCGAGCCTCGTTCAGGTACTCGTATCTTGCACCCTGTATCTCCATTTTCAATTCCGTAAATTGCGTTGTGAAGCCTGTATGACCCTCTCGGTGCCCGGATAAACCGCTCGGGGCATCGCGTCCTGTAGTGATCGCACACCGTGATCCAAAAACAGGAAAAATCAGACCCTGTTTCACCCCGGAACTGAGTACGCCCCGCCAAACGGGACGACTTGGTCGCGTGCGGTCTTTACAGATACGTGCGCACCATCGATACGGACGTGTGAGAATTCGCGGAAGCTGATTCGGGTGTGCGTGCACACCGGAATCAACGCGTATCCGCGGACATCGTCCCGTATCCAACTTTTCTGTAATTTGCCCTAACTTCTTGTACACTCGTCGGATCGAGACGAAACTTGCGCCATCGGACTCGTAGCGATACGTTGGTCCTGTGGGTCAAGTTTGGTTCGATTCTGAGAACGTTGACAAAATCGCGTGTCGTAGGCCCCACAAGCCCCGTTCGACGGGCGATTTTATGATCGGCTCATCGAAATCCAATTCTGGAAGTTCCGTTGGGTTCGTTTCAGCGTTCCTGACCTGTTGACACTAAGTTTGGTGAATTTGGAGACCGTTGACCCGGACACGTTTTTCGGTGCAAAGCGGGCCCACCGGCGAACCCCGTTTTGACCCAAAACTGTCGTTTTTGCCCTTGTCTCCAAATTGGACCCAAGGACAGGCATTTCTAGCTATTTGATATCTTCTGAGCATGATGGTAATATCTATTTCAGCTTTTGGACTCACCTCTGGAATATTTTCCCCCGAGTACAATTATTTGGATCCAAACAACAGGCAAGTACCTGCACTTCAAGTTAATCTTTATATTGTGATAATTAATTCCCTGCTTTACTAGTACCATTGATGATTACACGTAGTGCTAGAACACTGGATTTCATGTCTTGAATACTGTATTTCATATCTTGCTTTTCATGTCGGGTGGGAGAATACTAGAAGGCATGTAGTTTACCCTTTCCCCTACCGTGTTTAATAGCTGTTGGTGCGCGACTGTACCCTCAGCCGGATCTCGATTATTCATATTTAATAGCCGTCTATGACGGCCGAATTAGCCTTAAAAACCCCTACATGCCAACTATGTATTCTAAAACAAACACAAGTTCACACAGATAGTTTCTGGTCTTGTTATAGTTCTTGCTGACTGTTGTAGTTTCATTCCCTGTCTCATATTACTCCTGCTTTCTCATATTCCCGTTTATAGCATTAACACTGAGATATTAATGTTTCTTTTATGCAAATTTTCTCAAAATGATACTCAAGTTAATTGTCATAAATATTTAGTTTAATCTTGCTGTGCATTGTGTACTTTGCTCCTTTCCTGACTGGATCCGTTGTTTTAGGCGATGATGAGGACCTTGCCCCTACCTATTATGGCCACTATGAGTTAGCAGGTGACCCATATGAGGAGCCAGTTCCCACCCAGGAGGATACTTCTGCAGAGTAGTTAGCAGTAGCTACTTATTTATTTCCTTTCAGCATATACTCGGGTTTGTCCCCGATCTATCTTCTGGCTTTGTATTAACTATGGATCTGTTGTCACAACTTGTTTTATAAAAGTTAGCATTCCTATTTCCTGTTATTTTCCTTGTCTATTTATTGTGGATGAGATAGATTTAAAATTTCTTGGGAGTAAGACCTAGACAGCGTACTACCGCCGACACTGCGGCGTAGGCTGGACGTGCCCACGTACTCGTGCCCGAATATCCGGGTGCGGGTCATGACAGTGCTGCATGTAACGAACATAGGTAAAACTAGAAAGATCACTAGTAATGTAATGTTTTATCACATGATTACTTAGTGTTAGTTTTAGTGAATGTTGCTTTTGTTCAGTTGATTTTAAACTCACCAGTACTTTCTCCAAAGTGCTGACCCACCAACAGTTTGCTTGTTCGCAGGTGTTGAATCATCCAAGGAAGAGATAGGCGTGCCTTATCCCTGGGATCCGAAAATCTGGTTTCGATGCTTTGAGCTGTTGTAGAAGCATGAAAAATACGCTGGATAGCTATACGCAGCGTATTGAGGCAGAGCAGCAGGCCACGGAGCCATCAGCGTGCAACAGAGCTTTTCCGCTGAGCACAGCGCAAAATATGAGCTCGAGGACCATCCGCGCAATGCAGTATGTCCAGGCCGCTCCAGCGTAAATAGGGTGCTTCATCGCCTTTATGGCGTAAAACTCATCCGCTTTCAATGCAGCATTGAAGTGTACGAGGAACGCTTCGTATGCTTCGAAATGAACCTGTTAGATCACGCAATGAACCTGACGTCTGGACTTCTGACAAAGAGTACTGAATGACTACCCAGGCGACGGGTATAATGATGGCACGGTACTGCAACCCAGCCTGTCATTTACTGCCATTTCCTCTGCGTAAACCACTTTTACACATACGAAGGAATACGCTGCCTAGTTTTACACAGGCCGATGTGAGCTGTTTATGCTCCACAGAAGACAAACAGCCTGCCACGTCAAAAGCTGCACTTTGTATAGGGCTCGAGGCACGTCTCTACATTTAATGCGCAGAGCGGTGACAGTTTCTTAAGGCACGTCTCTGCATTTAAAGCGTCGAATACTGACAGATGCCCGAGGCACGTCTCTGCACTTGAGGCACAGAAGGGTGGCAGACCTTCAAACCACGCCTCCTCATTTAATGAGCAGGATAATGGCGGATCTCCGCATTTAATGCAGGAGATTTGATTAAAAGTCACCGAACCGTCGTTTAGTGGCATCCCCTTGGCGTAAACTACTCTTATGTAAATAAGGAAATATGCTGTCCAGTTTTACACAGGCAGATGAGAGCTTCTTACGCTCCGCAGAAGGCAAACATACCGCCACATCAGCAGTCACTCTTCGTACAGGATTCGAGGCGCGTATCTGCATTTAATGAGCAGAATAATGGCAAATCTTAAAGACAAGCCTCTGCATTTAATGCGCAGGATGGGGGCAGATCTCTGCATTTAATGCAAGAGATTTGATTATATCTCCAAGAGCCATAATTTCGGCTAAAACCTCCACATCGTCTCGGCTTCTATGCCCACTCGGCTTCTATGCCCACTCGGCTTCTATGTCCACTCAGCCTCTGTGTCCACTCGGCTTCTACGCCTACTCGGCTTCTATGCCCACTTGGCTTCTACGCCTACTCGGCTTCTATGCCTATTTTGGCTTCTACGCCATGGTGACAGTCATTTGGCTTCTACGCCAACTTCTTCTACACAAGGGATAACTACCTACGTGGCTTCTACGCCGTAATCTTCACAGCAGATATACGCGTTCTGTCCCTTAGTTGGACGCGCGTCACATGCTCACTCAAAAGGTCATCTATATGCAGGCATTAGTTATTTTAAACTGTCGTGTAAAAGGGTGTTGTACTTTCCACTACTCGGTTTCTACGTCGACTGTGTGGTCACTGTCACTAAAACTCTATAAATAGAGACCTCTATCAACGAGGAACAAAGGTCGAACGATCAGAAATAGGTCAAGAAATAGGAGAAGGAGATCAAGAGAGAGAGAGAGAGAGTAGAATCCAGAGCTCAGGCAAAGAGAAGGGATCAACGACTTTGGCATCGTGCATCCACCCTCTTTAGCAACCTTCGAAGCTGCTTTCTGTCTTCCACGGCACTTCTTCAACATCGTGTGGTCCAAGGGCTAAAGTGATCGACTGCAGATCAGACACCTATAGCAATATTTACCCAGATTAAATAAATTATACTTAGACATCCTCGTATAGGATTAAATTTGTACAATCTTGTTTGTAAACATAAAAGAAGGGCGGGTCTTCGTACAAGACCTCGTTTTCCACATCACCAAATCTTTTCTCGTTTATTATCCTAAACAAGATGGCGACTCTGCTGGGGACGTCTTTCTCTTCTAATGAGGAAGCTATTGCTCAACACGATACGGTATCCGTAGGATCCGTGAAGAAGACAATGGTCGTCCAGTTCGACCAGTCTGCCTACGAAGACATGCTTCGAGCAGGGGGTAGCTCTCACTCCCTCTCCGTCCAAAGCAACAGGAAGCTGCGCAAGGTCTGGATGCCCAAGACATCCCCTACCATTCCTGTGGACTCTCCGATCTCTCCGATCAATGAGGTTGTAGCTTTGCTCCCTCCGCGCCTTGCTCCCTCTCGTCCCTGGCGGAACAGACGAAACTTCTGACAATGCCTCAGCGCTAGTCCAGAAGCCTACTCCGCGGTCTGTGCATAAATTTTATTCTCCCGTCCCTGGCAGAATAGACAAAATTTCTGATGATGCCTCAGCGCTAAATCAAGAGTCCCAAACGCGCTCCGCGCGCAAAAATACATCTACCTTCTGCGAAAAAGCAGATGATCCCTGCAAACTGCGCAAGGGAAAGCATGCGGCGGACTACTCAACTTCTCGGCCTTTACGCCAGCAAGGGAACAATCTGCCTGCCCTCCAGATTACGCGAGAAGCTGATGGCCGACTGAGGACATCCTCAGCTTTACACCAACCAGAGCAGAGCTCCAAATTATGCCATGAGAAGCCACTCAGCGTAAAGAAGGCTCAACTTGCGGGAAGATACCCTCCTCGGGGATTATCCGCCACCCAGATGGCCAACCTGTTGTATATAGGTGGCCCAGGAAAAACTATGGTTCCCAACATTCGCATGCCCACTGATGGGAACAGAAGGAACAAGTCTTCTTCTTCTGCAACTTTTCCTGACCTGCGCAATTATCTAATCCAGAAACGCAAGGAGAGGGGATCTTCCGGTATGTCTATTATGCCTCCTATCCAGCACTTTTGTAATAGTCATAAGATTGTAATTAATTATTGCTGCTCTGAAGCAAAACGGCCGGTTTTTGACTGGTTGAGCTACTCTCCATCTTTCCAGGAAGAAGAGCCCATACATGCATCTGTGAACATGGCTTCACACATACCTAGAGGAGGGTCGGGCTTAAGACGTCATCCCTCTAGAACTCTGAGCCGAAGGAGATTCAACATGCTCCTTAGGAACACCGAAGCTGGGGTGTTCCAAAACACCCGTTCAAAGTCGCGACAACCGGCTCCGTACTCTTCTGATTCCGATGCTGGGGGTCGCCAGTCTCCCAAATCAGATGCCGAAAGTATAGAGTCAACTTCTACAGAGACCTATACTAGTCTTTCAATGACACCCAGGGAGATGGGAGTTTATGCCATTAGAGATGAACACGAGAAAGCTTCCCCATCCGGGAACGTTGAGCAACGCATCACTATACTGGAGACGTCTCTGAAGGAGATACAATCCATGATGGAGAACATGCACCAGATGATGCTAACTCAACACACAGCTGCCATGGCTCAAGCATCGGCTCCTCCAACCCAGATAGGTGTGGGGGTGGACTTACCACCATCCAATACGATCCAAGAGCCCGCTCGAGATCAAGAGTCAGCAGTTCTTCCGCTTCCTCACTCGAAGAATATATTACCTCCCGCTGGAGTCGCAATACAATCAATCCCTCACTACTCCGTGGTCCCGCTATCGGCTGAAGATCCGATGCAAGCAGTACGGGAGTTGAAAGCCCAGTTTGATGCCCTGAAGCACAAAGATCAGCTCAAGAAATTGGGAATCAACCAACCTTACCCGGCTATCTGGGAAGAGGTCCATTTTCCTCCTAGATACAAACCACAGACGATGGCTTTGTTCGAAGGAAAGACGTCACTAAGTCAGTACATGAACTACTTCAGTATGATGACGATATTATTACAAGGGAACGACGCCCTCCTCACTCGGGTGTTCAAAGGTTGTCTCTCGGGGGTAGCTTACCAGTGGTACCGAAGTCTGGCGGACAACTGCATTACTTCCTTTGAAGACTTCAAGGCTTTATTCTTCATGAGATTCTATGAGGGAGGAATGGACATGTCTATGTCCTCTCTCAGCGAAGTTAGGCAGAAGGAAAAGGAGAATGTTCTCACTTTCATCGAACGTTTTCGTCAAGCCACTCTGCAAATGCCTCCAGGAGTCCCAGACTCGGCATTGGTCGGCATCTGCAGGAAGAACCTTCTCCCCGTGATCTCGGTGTTCACAGGACCATATCAGTTCCGTGATTGGCCCTCGTTCATCATCTCAGCGGTAGCCGCGGAGGACAATAGTCATAAGGCGCGCGATAATGGCATCATGATCTCGGCCTCTGATAAAGGCAAGAGGTCATCCTCCAACATCGACCATCCTCGCAGTTCCAAGGGAAAAGAAGCTCTGGCAATCAACACGTCCAGGCAAAAGACTGTGGCTACCACACAGACAAAATCCGGGACTACCAGGCCCATTGAAGTGTACTCTTTCGACGACGACGATATTCCAAGCATATTCGAATATCTCGTCAAAAGCGGCAAGATTACCCTTCCTGAGGTGAGACGGCCCAACGAGGCTGGCAGTACCAACAATCCCAAGTACTGCATCTTCCATAGGTACATACACCACCCCACAAAGGCGTGTTATATACGGAAAAGGAATATCCAGGAGCTGATCGATGCTAAGGCCATCACTTTGTGCAACAGCGAAAAGACGGTCACGGCTAACATGATCTCCCTACAATTTGGCAATCTGCCTCCCCGAGAACTCCCGGACGGTGTTACGCCTATTTCTCGGATGATGATGAACATCGTTAATCTCCCTCCAACTAGAGGTCAAAATCATGACCTGCTACCACTAACTACCCAGCGAGGCGAGACTATGTGGGTTCATCCAGATCTGGTGCCAGAGATCGAGAAAGAGACTCAAGCTGCTAAGGCTAAGTCCAAAAAGAACTCAAAGCACAAACCGTTTCACATGATTACAGTACACTCGGCATCAGAAGACGAGGTCTTTGGAACCCACTCAGGGAAAGCCTACCTCCAGGACTATGGAGCCAGCAAGGAAGATGCATCCTGAAGACGAGAAGCACACTGCCTTCCGGACACCACTGGGGGTATATTGCTATACGGTCATGCCCTTCGGATTGAAGAATGCAGGGGCTACGTACCAACGGGCTATGAGTAACATATTCCATGAGCATTTACGCAAGACGGTGGAATGTTACGTAGACGATGTAGCTGACAAAAGCTGCCTCAGGGATACTCACATCCAAGACTTGAAGACAGTATTTGACTTGATGCGCCAGCATCAACTCAAAATGAATCCTACAAAGTCCTTTATGGGTGTATCCAGTGGCAAATTCCTGGGATTTGTCATTACCGCCAAAGGCATTCAAGTGGACCCTGATAAAGTCAAGGCCATCTTAGAAATGCGACCGCCCCGTAATCTGAGAGAACTCAGGGAATTTCAAGGTCGTCTGGCTTATATCCGGAGATTCATATCCAACCTCTCTGGGAGATGTCAACCTTTTTCTCACCTCATGAAGAAAGGAGTATCCTTTGTATGGGACGAAGCCTGTCAGCAAGCATTCGGCGACATCAAACGTTACCTCACTCGTCCGCCAGTTCTAGTGCCTCCCGTCATAGGGAGACCATTCGTGCTGTACGTTCGAGCGATGGATCATTCTCTGGGAGCTCTTCTCGCACAAAAGAACGAGATGGGTCACGAGCAGGCTATCTACTACCTCAGCAGGACGATGGTGGGAGCCGAACACCAGTACAATCCAGTGGAGAAAGAATGCTTGGCTCTGATGTTCGCTATTCAGAAAATGCGACACTATGTCACAGGCCAGACCATTCACATCATCTCCAGGATCAATCCTCTTCGGGTACTGATGAGCAAGCCAAGTGTTCTTAATTCCCGACTCGCGACTTGGGCGATGCTATTAACACCATATGACATGGTGTACGTCCCTCAGAAGTCCATCAAAGGCCAAGCATTGGCTGACTTCCTATCTGCTCATCCGATCCCGGAGGCCTCCAAACTGTACGAGGACATTCCCGACGAAGTTGCAGAATGTAATTCCGCAATGGAAAGTGATGCATGACAACTATTCTTCGATGGTGCCTCCAGAACTGGTCCCAGGGGAAATGTGGTTTCGAGAGTAGGAGTTGTCCTAGTTACTCCTGATAAGCTCGTCATCTATCGAGCATATTCTCTTAGCGAGCCCTGTTCTAACAATGTGGCAGAGTATAACGCTCTACTAATCGGGCTCCAAGTCGCTAAAGAATTGGGCGTCGAATCTCTGGAAGCTTTTGGTGATTATCTGCTGATCGTCTATCAAGTCAGAGGAATATATGAAGTCCAGAATCCAGACCCCATCCCCTATCACCAAGCAACGGTCGAGATAGCCATGACATTCAGAGGGTTCTTCCTAGAGCATGTACCTCGATCTCAGAATCTGGAAGCTGATGCCCTAGCCAGTCTAGCTGCAGATTTAGCCACCCCTATAAGAAGGCAGAATTCGGTAATCCTTCTTAACAGAGATTTATTCTGTGTGAAAAATAACTTTCACATAGAACACAGCTACGCGCTGGACACAGATCTTCCAAGGAGAGACTAGAGAAGTCCCTTTATAGACTTTGTAGCATACGAAATCTTGCCAGAAGATCCTAAAGAAGCGGTATCCGTCAAAAGACGATCATTACGCTTATATTTCGATGCATCATCACAATGTCTATATCGCCGGTCTTATGACGGACTATTATTACGATGTCTCTCTGGTGACGAAGTACAGCGGATTATCCGTGAAGCCCACGACGGCGTATGCGGAGCGCACCAACCCAGTCCTAAGCTACAGGATCGCATCAGAAGAATGGGCTATTACTGGCCTACTATGATCACAGATGCAATAAAGTATGCAAGATAATGCAGAGCCTGTCAGATCCATGCAGACTTTATCCATTAACCTCCCGAATATCTACATCCTACGGTTGCGTCCTGGCCTTTCGAAGCATGGGAAATGGATATCATTGGTCCTATTCACCCGTCTTCTTCCAGAGGTCACCAGTTCATACTGGTCATCACGGATTACTTCTCCAAATGGGCGAAAGCGATCCCTCTTGTTGAGGTGAAGGCATCTAATGTGATCAGCTTCATCAAGCATCACGTCATTTACCGCTTCGGGATACCCCGAAGGATAATCCATGACAATGGGCCTCAATTCATCAGCCAAGCGTTTCATCGATTTTGCGATAAAAATCGGATACAGAATATTGCCTCTACGGCATATAATCCTACTGCTAATGGTTTGGCGGAAGCTTTCCACAAAACCATTATCAAGCTCTTGAAGAAGTTTGTCTCTTCGAACAAGAGGGATTGGAATGAGAAGCTGGGAGAGTGTCTCTGGGCATACCGCACAATGGTACGAGCTCCGACAGGTTGCACCCCATTCTCGTTAGTTTATGGGAGCGAAGCAGTTCTCCCCATCGAGATCCAAGTTTCGTCACTCAGGATAGCCGTGGCTAATGAGTTGACTCAAGAAAAGAATGACCTGTTAAGGCTTCAAGAGCTAGAAGGATTAGACGAGAAACGCTTTCAAGCTCAATAGCGCATCGCGTTCTACCAAGCACGCATTTCCAGAGCTTTTAATCAAAAAGTAAAGAAAAGGGTGTTCAAAGTCGGTGAGCTAGTTTTAGCTGTAAGAAGGCCGATGATTCTTACTCACAGAAGTAAGGGCAAATTCCAGCCCAAATGGGAAGGTCCTTATGTGATCGAGACGACATTCTCAAATGGCGCTTACAGGTTAGCCCAGCCTAATAGAGACCTGCTAATGGCTCCTATCAATGTCAAATTCCTGAAAAGGTACTATGCTTAACCTCCTCTGCTCAAGTGGAATATGACGAAA
This sequence comes from Iris macrosiphon, assembly GCA_036927795.1. Lineage (NCBI taxonomy): Eukaryota > Viridiplantae > Streptophyta > Magnoliopsida > Asparagales > Iridaceae > Iris > Iris macrosiphon. The sequence goes on from JAYESA010000007.1 coordinate 42,691,679, forward strand.
ACCTCATTCTGACAAAACTACTTCCAAAACGAAACTAGTTGGATCGTATTCTATCATGTTCATATAACCTCTGAATAGATATATCCTGCTAAAACTTACCAAGAGTATATCACGTCCATATTACCTCTGATATCACTTTTTACCCAAACCTGTCATTTACATTCCAAAATGATAGGGCCACAAAGTCAGATGAAAGCCTCTTTATTATTCCCAAAAAGAAGCAGAAGTACATTGAAAAGCAAAAGCAAAAGTACATTATTTTGGGGGAGCAGTCAGGTTGCGAAGCTGCTGCGCCAGTGCGGCCATCCTCTCAGTCCTGGAATCCAAGACATCATGGCGAGCCCGCTCCAGCCGTGCCTCATCATTGCTCATGAGGGACAGTTCGGCTCTAGCCCGAAGAAAACCGGCACGGGCGACATCTGCACGCGCCAAGTTCTGTTGTGCTACGCCCAATCGGCTATCCGCCACAACTAGAGCTTCCGACGACTGAGAAGCCCACTCTTTTGCCTGAGCAAGTTTCGTTTCCAGCCTGAGGACCCTCACTACATTCCCTTCGTGCTCGGCCTGGCACTTTATTTTAAGAGCAATGGCCTCCTCCAGGATGACTTTTCCTTTATCCTTCTCCCGCTCATGTGTCTGGATGGATTTATTTACGCCTGCCATCTGTTTGGCAAGCCGCGCAGTCATGGAGTCATATCTAGCCTGGACTAGATCTTCAACATTGTCTCGAGCTAGCTGTAAGTATTCGTTAATGGGTTGCTCCAAACCATTAACTATCTCCTCCAGCGTCTCAGCTAGCCCAGTGTTGTCAAATTCTCGGATCGGCGCTATCACAGAACCGGAGGACCTCTTCAGTGACACAAAGCTCAGATTCTTCGCCAACACCATTGATATTAACATTTTTAAAATAGTGTAGAAGATGCCGGTGAACTGCTCGATCAGCACAGCTAGATCCGAACGGACGCCGGGAGTGGCCTCAATATTGGCGAGTCCCCCTCTAAGAACAACCGCAGACGATGTTGCCACGGCCGTCGCCTCAACAGGTGGTGCGACAAAAGAAGAAGCGCCAACACCGGACGAAGATACCAGCATACTCATAGGAGGCATTATCGCAATGACAGGTTCGTCCTCCTCTTGAGATATCGAAATCTTGTCAACCGGCGAGCCGGCACCCGAAGATGTCTCCTCTTCAAAATCAGCCGCCTCCGTGTCACCACCAGGATCCGACACAGAGCCAAATGGCGCATCTACACTGCCCTCCCCGAAGAGGACTTCCCCTGAAAAGAGGACAAAAGGAAGTTAATATCAGCATAATGTTAACTTTCCTAAAAGAAAAGGCGTGAAGACGACATTTACCCATGGCCGACGGCACATATGTCGCATCTGCGGCCTGTACATCTGAATCATTTCTTAACGATGCTAAGCAAGCTGTCATATCTGGAGAAAGGGGTCTGATAACTGGCGCTGGCAAATAGTCTTCCAGGTCCTCGTCAAATTCCAACCGAGGCTTATCGGCTGGAATCTCGCTGGGTGCACTGGCAGGCACGGCAGGAGTCTCTCCCGATGCCAATCCGCATAAAGGTATACTCAGCCCCGAAGGCGACCTCGTTCCACTACCTGAAGCAGTAGCAGCGACGGCGGCCTCCAGCAGAGATTCTTCGGCACCACCAGCCGGAACATTAGAGGGTCCCTCTCTAAAAGGCGAGGAACCCCCAATCAAAGAATCATCCCCAACATGGGGAGATGCAAGCTCACTTCCAGGAGCCTCAATACCAAGAATCCGGAGAGGACGATTAACCATCTTCTTCTTCCTCTTGCGAGGGGAAGTCTCCTTCGGAGTAGGAGCCCTTCGCTTCCCAGAAATCACCAAAGGGCCTGCAGGCAGAGGTACTTCACCCTGCGATACCGCCAACAGAGGCTCATCTGGATTGACGAACTCCTCACCCTCGTCGGAAGAGACCGAGGGGACTTCGACACTTCCCCCAGACTTGGAATAGGGCACCCTAAAACTTTCATGCATATCAAAATCACGATGGAAGGTGTTCGTTGCCACATAAAACTGGGCATACGAGTGCAGGATGCGCAGCTTCGTGGAGAGTGTGATGACCGGCACAGTAAAAATTGCTCCAGTATAACCCATGAGGAAGTATCGCCAACCTCTCGCTCCATCAATGAGTCCACCCCTGGACCGGAAGCTGGTGACGGCATTACCCACGTGTAACTGATCATACCCAAACTGCCTGGCAAACCGACTAGGCAGGTAGGGCTCCAAGAAGCAATGGTCTTCACTCCTATACAGTAGATGAGAAGGTCTGATGCAGACCAACCAATTAAGAGCTTCAGGAGAAAGATTGGTCTTCTCTCTACCGGAATCTTCAAGCCTAATCCCCGATTGATTGCGATGTACGGAGGGGACAGTGCAGAAGAGCTTCCAGCTGTGACTGAAGCCCAGCACCCGCCGACAGTCTAGAACCGTGGCCACATTCCAGGAAGACTTCTGGTAGTTCAACAAGAAACTAGCCCCCGAACTACTGCCAGAGCCGGAAGACATAACCCTGGGGTTATGAAGAATTAACCATCCCATCAGATAGAGGTATGATAATTCTAACCTGGGAAAGCTATCACGCCGAGTTTCATCGGCGAGCAGCCCGTCAGTCATGGCCCTCAGGCCAGCTTGAATGCGACACACCATGGCAGGGAGCAAGCCTAGTCTTGCCCCAAACACCAGACGCACTGCAAGCCACAGCATGTTGCGGTGAATGCGGTCCGCAGATGCGACGCCAGGTACCACCACTCGGCGCAGCCATATGGAGAGGAAGCCAGCCAGTTGAGCTTCCCTGGACAGAGGCCTGCGGCGGCGCCTCAAATAACTGTAGGCTTTAGTGCCTACAGAATACTGTCCTATCCCTTCGTCGAGGATCATGTCCGGAGCCCCAGCGTCTACCATGAGGTCGTCGACTACCTGAGCATTAAGCATGCTCAGAGGATTCACAGGCTGATCCTTGCCCTCCAATATCTTCTCCGGCTTAGCATTCCTGGGCCGGTGAAAGAAGAGGTAGGATGTCCATTTATTGATGTGGGCCAAATCTGAGGGCTCACCATAAAAAACAGTGCAAGCGAGGTAGTGTCACATCAGCTTCTGATACACTTTCACTACCCGAGGGTCTGAATCCCCCAGCTCCCGGTTCGTAGGAACATACTCTTCATACGGAGTATCCCCCATCGGCAGTCTCGAGATCTCTGCCATCTCATGAAGGGCCAATCCCAACTCCCCCAGTGGAGTGGAGAAAGTCCCGATGAGCAAAATATATCGCTCCATCAGTGCCAGAAACAGGTTGGGGTTAGAAGGTAACCCAACGCTGGTGGCACTCACAGCTGCAAACAGACCGATGTTCTCCAACTCGGTCTGAAAATGCTTCAGGGCCCAATCAACTAAGCGAGCCCAACGAAGGTTTGTAGGGGCGGTCCACCCATCGCACCGAGGGTTCACCTTAGGGTATACTCCCCCGTGCCCCATAAAATCATTACAGAAGGTCGATAATTGGACCGGCTGGATCACTAAGCTGTCTTCACTCGGGACACTGCCTGGGTATAGTCCCCTGAACACCGTCACATTGCCGGAAGGACGACTGACAAACGACCCCTGGTCCGCTCCTTTCAGATGAAATATCTTCGCCGGCCTGTCGTGAAGATCAGGAGTCAGCGTCCATTACATCCTCCTGGGATGTATGGCATGAAAGAAAGCCGAGATGGGATAGTCTCTCGGCATCTTAGGCAGATACAAAACCAAGCCCCCGGCAGGAAAAATCCAGAGTTCTTTCTTGGGCTTCGTTTGGGACTGCTTATCAATCATGTCCCCGAAGAGGAAAGCCGTCTTTATGTATTGGTCCCCGTCTATGTACGTCAGGGGCTCCCCGTTGATCAAATTCAGCAGCGTTCGCTCACCCTGAGCCGATATCAGAATTTCCCTTCCCTCGGGATACTGGGGCCCGGAGATAGGAAATGTCACGTGTGACAGATCCTCCAGATAGTTGGAGTGCAGCATCCCGGCGGCAGAACCCATCACATCGGCTAGCGGAGACACATGCAAGTTAACTGCAAGAGTACAAGAAAAACACGTCAGTTCCTGTAACTAGACATTACAAATCTTGCAGCATACGCAAAAGAAAAATCAACAGTCTGTGCTCTACGCCAAGACCGTAAAAACTTGACTATTACGCTGGAATCCGTTTCCTAAAACGTAAAATTCAAGACTGGCGGTATACAGTCTGTGCTTTACGCCAGACTGATAAAGTTGAGGTATTACGCCAGAATCTTCATCCAGAAGCGTAACACTCAAATTTTATACTCCAACTTTCGACAGTCAAAGCTTTTACGCCAGACTGCGAAAAGATGGAGTTTTTGCACTGACACATTAGAAATGTGGACGTAAAATATGAAACGTCTCTGTGCATCATCTTCCTCAAAGAGGCTATCCGTACAGAAGACGACCTAGCGCGGTCACGTACAACATGCGCGAAGGATTTTCAGTCGTTCTTCTTCGTACCAAATGCTCTACCTTTTAGGCCGGGTGCACTGCTCGTCGGCGGGATACTTCGCTCAGAATGAAGTTCGCCTTGCCCGACCAAGGATGCTCTCTCTTGAGCAGAAGAACGAGAAGAAGAATCAACCTTTTTTCCCTTAGTGGAGGAGGATTGTTTCGAGACCATTACTGGAAGCTTTGAAATCTTGGAGAAGAAACGAAGAAGAACTCGAACAGTCGAAGGCTTTCTTTCGCAGAAGACGGATGAAAAGTTTCTCTCTCAGAAACTTAGGGTATATATAGAGTTCGGATGGACTCCTCGAATCCCGAACCAAATCTCCTAATTAATATTCGGTTATGATTGGGTACTACGTCAGCCTAATTACTTAGAGAAGGCGAACAGTCAGCGAATTCGAAAAGTTTTTCGTGCGAAAAAGATTCGCAGTTTTTACGCTAAGGAGTTTTCTACGCTCGACAGCTACGGATCTACGGTTTTACGCTCACAGGATATGAGTCTATGGTTTTACGCCCGGATGCCTTTGTGCTCGGTAGCTTTTACGCTTGAGAGACTACAAACCTACGACTTCAAGCTCAGCAGCTACGAATCTACGATCTCACGCTCGATGGCTTTTTACGCTCAGAGGCAACAGATCCACGACTTCACGCTCGGAAGATTTTCTTTTCAGAAGCTACAAATCTACAGTTCTGCACCAAGGAGCTTTCTACGCTCGACAGCTACAAATCTACGGTTTTACGTTCAATGACTTCAAGTCTATGGTTTTACGTCCGGATGCCTATGTGCTCGGTAGCTTTTATGCTCGAGAGGCTACAAACCTACGACTTCACGCTCAGGAGCTACGAATCTACGATCTCACGCTCGGTGGCGTTTTACGCTCAGAGGCAACGAACTTATGATTTCACGCTCCACGACTTTCCGCGTATCTGAAAAATGCGCAGGCCAGTATAGTACATCTGAACGATTCTCAAGGCGGTCAATTGCAGGAGTTCACACAGAAGATACTCCTCTTTGACCTCAAGATATCCCAAGTGCCCGAAGCATACAGAGTTCAACATTGAAAAATTACTCTTCTTCATGGGTCGATTCGAAGTTCATCTAGAATCCAGTCTGAATATTTCGTCTACAAAATTCAAGATGGCGACTCAGTTTGACAGCCATTTCTCGTCCTGTTCAAAGAGATTTTCGAGAAATCACTCTTGAAGACGACGGTCTGAACAAAAATTCTGTTTATCAGAAGTAAAAAACAGTTCAGAATTCTACGCGGTTCCTAACAGCAAGACAGTTCGAACACTCGACTGCTATATATATATAAAGCGTAATTTAATATATATATATATATATATATATATATATGTGTGTGTGTGTGTGTGTGTGTGTGTGTGTGTGTGTGGTAAACGAAATATTAGTCATAGTGTTCATTTTTCTATATGAATCATACACATGTGGACCAAAAAAAATTCAATATTCTAGTACATATGGAATATAAGAGTCTATTCAAATCTCATATCTCATTTATATATTTATATATATATATATATATATATGAGATTTGAAAAGACTCTTATATCCCATATGTACTATAATATAATATTTCTATTGGTAAATATAATTATAGCTAATAGCTAATATATATTAATATATATATATATATTAGCTATAATTCTATTAGCGTTTCTAGCTATTGGATTTAGTCCAAAATGGATGGTACGAGCTATTTGTGCCAAACCTTAGGATGGACTTAGTACATCTTTTTGGCTCTTTTAAAGCAACATCCAAAGCTGCCGGGTAACAATACTTTACATATTTCTTGATACAATTATGCAGTGTCTTCCAAATTTTTAGATGATGACATTTTCTATTATGTGATATTTGATATGACAGTTAATAACTGATATGACAAATTTTAATTAAAAAATTAATTACTCAAAATTTTTAATGTAAATATAAATGTTAATATTAATATTAATATTCATTTTAATGTTACAGTTAATATTAATTTTAATTTTAATTTTAATTTTAATATTAATTTTAATGTTAAATTTTGTCATGCCAGCTGTCATGTCAGCAGCCATGTCATATGCCACATAATGGAAGATGACATCATCCAAATATTTTGGAAGACCAATAACATTTTTGTTCTTGATAACCTAGCTCATTTTTAAAGTAGAAAGGTATTGCTTTTATTAGTAGAGGTGTAAACGGATCGGACGAATCCGGACGATCCTATGTTCAAGTTCGGACCAAAAATAGAATCGAACGGACCTGAGTCCGGCTCGATTAAATTCGGACAAAAAATTTGTGTTAAGATCCGTCCGATAATTTTGGACCATGTTCTCATCCAGACCGATAATTTTGGGACAAGGCCAACAATGATGACCTTGTTGTAGCAGATCTTGACGCTGACGGTTGGATCCAAAACCGACATGCAACAGAGGGCTGGAAGAAGCTGCGGACAGAAGAAAGATACGGTCGGATCCAGAAGCGGAGAGCAGAAAAAAGTCGCAGACGAAAGAGTGGAACGGTCGGATCTGGAAGTGACGTGCGACGGACTGGAAATGAGGGGAGAGTCGCAAGCGAAAGAGGAGGAGGAGGAGGAGGAGGAGAATGAGATGGTGGTGTTGCAAGCTTTCTTTTCTCTCTTGCTGTCTTAAATTACACATTTTGGTTTGGATTGAAAAAAAAAAAAAAAAAAAAAAAAAAAAAAAAGAAAGGAAGAAGAAGAAGAAGAAGAAGAAGAAGAAGAAGAAAAAGAAAGAAAGAAAGGGTTGGGGATCGAGGAGACAAGGGGCTGGGACTGGTTGGGGGAGGCCGAAGAGTCAAGTGGGAGTGAATAATTGGCTGAAATAAGAGAGCAAGAGAGCTAAAAGACAAAAAAAAAAAAAAAAAATCAAATTGGAACTCACCTTTGCCATGTGCTACATATTGTCTATATACATGTTCTTTCTCATATATAATTGTGATCCCTCTTACAATACAATAGGATCCATACTTATATGCGAGAGAAAACATGTATATAGGCATAATATGTAGGACAACAAATTTCAATCCGTCCTACTTGATGTGGACTGTCATGATTGAAATTTTTTATCGGGAATGTGCTCGTGTGCTGAAAATTTGCTATTAAGTTAAAGTCTAAATTTACTTTTCTGGCCTAATTAAAAGTTCGGACCATATAAGGATATGTCCAAAATCGAGTCCGAATTTTAAATCGGATCCAAAAAATTGTTCATGCTCTGTTCGCTAATTAAATCGGACGGCCAATGGTCGAACAATTTATCGAATCGGACTCATACGAACAACGAACTGTCATTTCTATTTTACAGTGCTATTTATAAGTTTTTTTTTTTTCCCGCCTTTTAAGTTGTTGCAAGCCTTATGCGGTAAAATAGCAAATTGGTTTTTTCCAAATTTCTTCTTACTTACATTCAAGTTCGGTCCGGAGGATTTGGGTTGTCCTAGCCGAAGCTAATTTTAGTTGTCTCTTGACCCGGCCTCTTATGAGACTCTTCTTCATGTCCCGAGGGGTTACCCGCGACTCTAACATCTTATAGGTCACGGTGTACCTGAGAGGGTTGTCCTAAGAAGAGAGGATTGTCCAAGTCCGAAATCTTGTCCGACTTACCCGGTGCTGGCCTTGACTACATATATAGTGGTAGATATGTAGCTTAGTGAGCTAGCTATATACAACCCTGGCCCTGGGGTAAGTCAGTCGGACAAGACTTCGGGTTCGGACAACCCCTCTATGCTAGGACGACCCTCCAGGTTCAGCGTGATTCCACCAAAGATCAAAATCAAATATGACCATATATATATATATATATAGAGAGAGAGAGAGAGAGAGAGAGAGAACATACCAGAAAAATGCCCCACTCTTGACAGGCATGCTCAAGCTTTGCAGACTCTTCCTGGCAGAGGGCGGGATCGAGTAGCCGTCCCAAATCAACGACCGGAGGATCATCGATGCAGATGTTGCTATGGATGGGATTGGCAATGGCTTCAGGCCAGATGTACATCTGAGGGATCTTGCTCTGCTCGTCCAAGGTTGCAGCAAGTTCCTGGACGTTGGGCACCTTTAGGTTCTTTAGGCTCTCTCCGCCTGCTGCCATTCTCAGTTACGTTGTTATACACAAAGGGAGGAGTGGGGTCTCCAGCTCAAGCTCTAACTTTCATTTATATGTAGGCCAATCAGGAAGTTTGGTGTAAGCGGGTTAGCATTCGGTTTATTCGGTTTAAACCGAACCGCAATGATCAAAACCGAATAAACTAAAATTCTAAAAATAAGTTAAAATCGAAACCGAACCGAAATTAGCCAAAAACTGAAATCGAACCGGACCGAATAAGCTATTCGTTTCTATTCGGTTTGTTCGGTTGGACTATTGCTGTTTTTTAATAAATCGGACTCAATGTATCGTGGTTAAATTATAATTTTATACACAAATTTGTTGTATTTTAAAATTGTGTTCAAAGTTGTGCTTCAAAACATGTATATCGAAACTCAAAATCGAATTTTTTTTTTTTTTTTCCATACTGAACGATTCGATTCGATTTTCGGTCCAAAATCGAATATTGCTCGGCCCTAATTTGATGTGCAGTTAACTAAATACAAAACAAATCTTCTAAATTCTTAGTTTATATGAAGTCAACGCAATTCTTAGTTTATATAAAGTCGTAAGGATTCCATGTGACGAGTGTTTTCTTAATATTGTAGCAGGCATAAATAAGTTGCTAGTTGTTAAACTTATTGCATCATGAGAGCAGATGTTTCACCTAATCCATCATTATTGAAATTTGATTTTCAAACGTGTCATTACATTTTTTTTTTTTGACCGATTCACCGTACTTGATTTTATTTGTCAAACGGGTTAATGGTGGGTTAACGGATTTTAACCCGTTAGTATGCATCGAAATCCTTTGGTAGATAGATAGTAGCTCGTGTTCGATACAGGCTCATTCCAAAGGCTTGGAGAAGCTCGAAAGGAGTCAGAACAGATAAGAAGAACAATAGTATCGACATGACCGTATATTGACGACTTACCATCAGTGTACCGTCGACATACTTAATTTCTTATTTTTGATCCATAAACTTCACAAAGGTTTTGTGAAGAAAGCATGTCTATAATCATGCCATCGATTTACCGACAGCATGTTGTAGGGTCTAATTTGAAGACAATTCTAGAGAGGATGAATAGAGTGAAAAACACTATATAGTATTAAAGCATTGCTAATGACGAATTAATAAATTCAACAAGTAAATAATCATAGTATAAGAATTAGTCAGAAAAGCAAAAACCGCAATGTATACTGGTATCCTTCGTGGAAGGCAGTCCAGTTCCGAAAATTCGTGTCTGATGTTAATCCACTATTGAATAATAGCATACACCACGAGCTTTGATCCGAAGTGCTCGCCGACTTCTTTCAACCACGTGCTTTGATCCGAAGGCACACCGACTTCAAACACTTGAATGAAAATAACTTGGAAACTAAGCTTTACAAGTCTAGTAGACTTCTAATCGGAACCGCATTGACACTAGAAAGTTGGGGAGTTAATCTTGGAGATAGGAAGGTATAGTAGCTCCAAATAGGCAAGTGAATGAATGAGTGATTTGTAATGGAGGATTCAATGCCTATTTATAGTAGTTCTAAGGACCGAATTCGGCCCAACTTTGGTGTCATAATGTTCAAAAATCTGAACGTTGGAGCCCTGATTTTCAGGAAGAACGTTGGAAAGCTAGTCAACAAGGATCAACTTGGCATGAGTTCGACACGGGTTCGGTTGGGCTTGTTCCAGAACAGTTTGGGTTTGGGTCAGGTTTATGTTTGTGGACTATGATATAGTTTAGGCTGAGGTTTGTGCTTCCTAGTGCCAATATGACCCAATGCATTTGGTCTTATGAAATAAAGGAAAAATATATAATAAATGTAAAATCACAGCGACCACAATGTTGTATTGTAAGTCCCCTGATTTTCATGAATTTCTAATTTGGCTATTCTCAATTTTCTGGAATTTTTTGATATTTTTCTGTAATTAAAACCTAGGCTTTTGGTAATTAAATAATTTTTAATTGCTGTTAATTAATACTAAAATATTATGAAAATAATATTTTATGGTGTAAAATGTAAAACTGGACATAGGGCAATTTTTCGGGAATTTATTGGACTCCGGAAGCATTTTTAAAGCCCTAAAAACTATTAAATAAATAAACCAATTTAACCCTAGAATTAAACCCGGTTTATTTGAAATAAACCACACCGACCCAGACCCGGTTCAGTTGAACCGAACCAAGCCTTATTGGGTCGGGTCGAATCTAAACCCGACCCGAAATTCGAACACCCGAAACCCGCACTTAAGCAATGATGGGTCGGGCCGGATTCATATGAACCCGACCCGCTTGAGACCCGACCCGAACCAAACCCTAATCCCAATCTTTGCCGGATTCACTGTTCACCCTATTTAATTGCCTCAGGATCCGTGCTCCGCCGCCGCAGCACACCCCCTCTCTCTCTCTTCCCCGCCGCGTCGCAACCCTAGCTAACCCGCTGCTCCGCCTCGACTCCGGCTGCCTGAACCCTAGTCTTCCCCCTCCGCCTTCCTCCTCCAGAACCCACAGTCCCCTCGACTCCGCTGCCCAGCCATCATCCCCGACACCTCAAGATCCTCCACCGCAGCCACCGACCCGCTGCCCTAGCATCGTCTTCCCTCTCCCCTCGCCGCCGTCTCCATCGTCTCCCCCGACGAAACCCTCCCCGACGACTCCCCTCCAGCGACGTCTCCCTTCCTCCTCCGCCCTCACCCTCGACCTCGCCTCCCCTGAACCCTAACCCTCTGCTCCTACTCCCTGCTGCCCCCACCGGAACCCTAGTCGACTCTCCGCCGCGATCCATCTCCGCCGACTCCCTCTTCTACATCCTTCCTCCGCCGCCGACCCGAATTCCAAAGCCGTCGACACCCCTTTCCCTAACCTCCCTCCGGCCTACTGCATCCGCGAGCTCCGGCCAAGCCGCTCCGGCTACAGCCCCGCCCCACCGGGCAGTGCACCTCGTACGGCTCCGACCATGCAGACCCCTCGAGCCCTCAACCCCGGTCCCTTGTTGATCAGAACCGATCGCTTCCCCCTCCTCTTCCCTTCGTCTCCGGTGACTCCGTCGAAACTCGGACATCTCGTCTCGCAGCAGCATCTCCACCTCCCTGTCATCTCCCCGCCGGGTGACCTCGACACCTCCGATCACCACAGCCGACTTCTCGTCGGTTTCCTCTCGCTGGACGATTTCACAGCTCCGGAGAAGCCGTTGAACCACGACCCCGCTGCAAGTCCTGACCCCGCCCGAGAGCATCGCAGTCTTCTCCCCCTCCTCCTCAACGGAATCGACGCAGCGGACACGAGCACATCAAACCCTAGTACCGTGGACACAGAGACCCGGACACGTCCAGGACACGAAGGAGACCCTCGGCACCAGAAATCATCGTTCACGGAGCCCTGTTCAGGTAACGTTTCCTCTCACCTCTTAATTTCATTTTTGATTCCGTCAGTTGCGTAGCGTAGACTGTGTGACCCTCTCGGTGCCCGTGCAACCCGTTCGGTGCATCGCGTCCTGTGGTGATCGCAAACCGCGATCCAAAAACAGGAAAAACAACGCCCTGTTTTACCCCGGAACTGAGTGCGTCCCGTCAAACGGGACGACTTGGTCGCACGCGGTCTTTACCGAAACGTGCGCGAAGTTGATATGGACGTGTAAGATTTCGCAAGTCGATTCGGATGTGCGTGCACACCGGAATCAACGCGTATCCGCCGACACCGCCCCATATCCGTCGGTTCTGGAACACATCGTAACTTTGTGTACACACGTCGGATCAAAACGAAACTTGCACCATCGGACTAGTAGCGATACGCTGATCCTGTGACCCAAGTTTGGTTCGATTCTGAGAACGTTGACAAAATTGCGTATCGTGGACCCTACAGGCTCCACTTGACGGGCGATTTTGTGATCGGCTTATCGGAATCCAATTCTGGAAGTTCCGTTGGGTTCGTATCACCGTTCTTGACCTGTAGACACTGAGTTTGAGGAATTTGGAGACCTTTGACCCTGACACGCTTTTCGGTGCAAAGCGGCCCACATGTGGACCCCGCTTTGACCCAGAAATGTCATTTTCGTCCTTGTGTCCAAATTGGACTCAAAGACAGGCATTTTTAGCTATTTGATATTTTCTGAATCTAATGGTAATATTTATTTCAGCAACCGGAGTAGTACCTGCAAATCACACTGAGACCAGAGCTACAGTTGGAGCTAGAACCCCAGGCAAATGTACCTTGCCAAAACTTGCAGCTTTGCTACTTATTTCCTTGACTCATTTATACATTGTTGTGCAAGTATACCTTGCCAATTTTACATTTCTTGTTGCATTTTCCTTGATTCATTATATTGCTGTGCATGCTTGACCTAGGACCGAGTGACTTACTTAGCATCCAATTATTAGTCGGGTGCCAACACCGTACGCGGTGTTGTGTATTGTCATCTAGAGATGGACATTCATGACCCCTTTACATTCTCGTACTTGTTTTATCAAGTACACTATAACCCAGGACACTTGACACCATTTATGAGACAAGATCTTCCTGAGATATTCATGGTGATTCTGTATAGGATACATGACTTAACATTGATATTATATTCCTAGACATTATATGACTTGTGCATTAGGTACGATTGTGCATGACATGGACATGAGACATCATGGACATGAGACGTGTGATTACATTGGGTGGGGAGAGACACAAAGGCTACAGGCTGACCATATATATACACCCCTATTATTGTGAGGCACAAGACTCTGAAGCCCGAGCTTGGCCCATTACTCATTATTACTGCTGCTATCGGCTCCCCGACACAGAGCTTGTAGCGACGTCAGCCTGAGTTCTAGTGCTGCTCTCAGCTTGCATATCACTTAGCTGGTTATTTAGTATTCCCTTATTGTTCCATCTATTGCTGGAGAGACCCGCAGGCTACAGGTTGACTATATTATGTCGGCTACTCAGTCTCCCGCTGAGCTAGACCATCTCATGATACCACTGCTACCGGCTCCCTTACACAGAGCTTGTAGTTATTTCAACCTGAGTACTATTGATGTTCTCTCTTGCATTTCACACAGATGATTACATACTTACCCTATTATTCTCATTATTTGCTGCACTGCATTTATTTTGGCATGAGCTTTCTTGTACCTTGCTATGTCCCCTGAGGACCTGGATCCGGATTATGTCCCCAGGATTTGCAGACGAGTTCTATCCCGAGGTATACGGGACCGCAGCAGGAGCAGATACATGAGCTGATACAGGAGCTGTACCGACCCTCGAGGACGATATCACACCAGAGGACTTCTTCTGAGTATTGTCTGGTGATACTCATTTATTTCTATTTCCAGTTCCTTTATTTTCAGTCTATTGCATTGCTGTATCAGACTTGTTCTCGGATTGTTCTCCGAGACACTGTTATTGAGATTGTTAGTTATTTCCTTTGTATTTATTCTGGCATTTGATCTATGATTATCTGTTTTGGATGAGATTAGTATAGACTGTGGTTTGTATCATTGGACCTACTTATTCTTATATTACAGCTTAAGCATGCCCCGATGGATCCATTAAATTGTGTTGTCCATCGGTGTGTGCTGCTGGCCATTGCCACGCGTCCGGTCCCTCGGTATTTTGGGACTGGGGCGTGACATGGTTTTTGTGGTGGCCCATGCAGGTCAACGACTAAATTGTTCGGTTTCAACTTAGGGACCGAGCAAGCCTGCAATAGGAATATGATAAATTTTAGGATCTCATCCACTTGCTTGAAACGTTCTTGATATCTATATCAAATTCAAATTAATTTCTTGACTCGTATCCTGCCTTGATTCCTGAGCGCCCTTATAGTTTATTTCGGTTGCAGAGCAATGAATCCCCAAGACGGCGAAGAGACTCATCCAGGAACACCACAAGGTGTTATGGTTATCCACAAAGATGAAGTGACACCAGTTAGTGAAGGACCATCATCACAGCAAGCAAGTCAGCAGGCCTCGAGAATCCAGGAAGATGACGTTCCACCATTGACACAGTTGGCTCCACCGACGCCTACCGTTCCCCATGGGCAGGCTATGGATGAACAACAAATGTTTTGAATCTTCTACGCGATGATGCAAGCCCACCAGAAGGGTCAGAAAGAAGCTCAGCAAAACCAAGCGGAGAGGTTCATCGACAGATTTAGCTCTGAGCTACGGAAGATAATCAGCTCCGTTGCAACGGACGTTCTTACTACAGCACAGGCCATGGAGTGCAACACAAGGATAGAGCCCAGCCAGAAGCGTCCGTATGCAACAGCACCGGACCAAGCACAACAGAAAAAAGCTGCAAAGCGACCGCAGATAAATCTACCGTCGAGAGCAGCACCCAGAGCCCCATTCCTTCCTACTTGTTACTATTGTGGCAAGATAGGCCATATTGAAAAAGAATGCAGATGCAAGTTAGGATTATGCTTGATTTACGGAACCAGTCAATACTTCGCTAAGGACTGTGCTCAACATCGAGAAAAAGCAGTGATGATTCATCAACCAGCCATATCAGCACCAGCCGGAGCACCACAGGAAGAAGTTACAAAGAAGTCTCACATGCACCAGCCACCAGAAGCATCTCAGCAAGTACTACTTGTCTGTCCATATTGTCGCAGGCGAGGCCATATAGAGAACGAGTGCAGACGCAAAAGGAAATTATGCTTAGCTTGCGGATCCAGTCAGTATTTATTAAAAGAATGCCCCGAGCGTTGAGAAAGAGCGCTGATGTCACCAGCACCAACGCCAGCCTCTCCAGCATTGGAAATACTGCAAACGGAAGTTGAAGGAGTCAGACCACCAGCCCCAGGAGAGAATCAGTCGAGGCCACCCTTGGCACCACAAACAATACTCTTCCAGCAGGCTCAACAGCACCAGAGGAATCAACTACAAGAACGTGAACAAGCTCCAGCGATGACTTTGGAAGACGCACAGACCCAAGGAGTAGCTAATGCGCAAAAATTTTCGTAGTTATCTGTTTATCGATTTGTTTTATCTCATGCCTATTGGTCCGTGACCTCAGCCTTAGCCTATGTAATTTTGAACTTGCTCATAATTGATAACTGTAGAGATGGTAGTCTCTTTTGTTAATTGCTTATTTTGTTTTGTCTTTGTGAACTTGAATTAAGTTGTACCTCCTTTCATCATCATCTAGCGTACTTATATTTGTTGTACCACCTTGACTTATGCTGCTAATATAGCCTAGTTTTGCAA
This sequence comes from Iris macrosiphon, assembly GCA_036927795.1. Lineage (NCBI taxonomy): Eukaryota > Viridiplantae > Streptophyta > Magnoliopsida > Asparagales > Iridaceae > Iris > Iris macrosiphon. The sequence goes on from JAYESA010000007.1 coordinate 42,707,516, forward strand.
GCTTATCCTTTTATCGAGCTTATTTATGACATCTGTATTATTGGGTTGACATACTAATACAACTGTCTATTCAGAATCAGTGTATTACGGTCTGATCAACCTTAGTGCATTTTGGTTCGCTCTTCGTACTACTTCACGTGGATTGAGATATATAGTTGACTAGTATACTTGTCCTCTAGATATGTCTGAGCGCATCGTATCAGTTACATAACTGTACTAATACGAGCATGCGAACAAAGGATTACCAGAATAGGATTTCAATCCACAATTGTCTTGACAAATCCTATTTGAATTCGTTAAACGCCTTGATCCTGATACTTCTATTCTATTACCTCACCCTTGAACTCTTTATTATTGATCTTCGTCTTCCCTTATTTCGGAAAGACGAAACCTCGTGCTTGGTATAAGTTTGATATATAGACAGTACTAGATATACCCCACAGGCCGGTCGCATTATTGATGACCCTTTTATATATGAATAAAGACATATCATAGGTGATATGTTTGGTGTTAAAGACTTGAGGATTCAATAACATGATTAAATAAGTTGGGGCATAGCTTTAGTAGATGTATAGCCTTAGATGATAGATGGGTAAATTCTAAGTTGGGTAGAGACCGCAATGTTCACTTGAGAGGAATCCTTCAGACTGTAATCAAGTGAGATTGGATAGAGAGAACCCTACCATATTTTAATTTTGAGGACGAAATTTTTATAAGTTGGGTAGATTGTAAGCCCCCTGATTTTCATGAATTTCTAATTTGGCTTTTCTCAATTTTCTGGAATTTTTTGGTATTTTTCTGTAATTAAAACCTAGGCTTTTGGTAATTAAATAATTTTCAATTGCTGTTAATTAATATTAAAATATTATGGAAATAATATTTTATGGTATAAAATGGAAAACTGGACATAGAGCAATTTTCCAGGAATTTATTGGACTCCGGAAGCATTTTTAAAGCCCTAAAAACTATTAAATAAATAAACCAATTTAACCCTAGAATTAAACCGGGTTTATTTAAAATAAACCACACCGACCCAGACCCGGTTCAGTTGAACCGAACCAAGCCTTATTGGGTCGGGTCGGATCTAAACCCGACCCGAAATCCGAACACCCGAAACCCGCACTTAAGCAATGATGGGTCGGGCCGGATTCATATGAACCCGACCCGCTTGAGACCCGACCCGAACCAAACCCTAATCCCAATATTTGCCGGATTCACTGTTCACCCTATTTAATTGCTTCGGGATCCGTGCCCCGCCGCCGCAGCACACCCCCTCTCTCTCTCTTCCCCGCCGCGTCGCAACCCTAGCTAACCCGTTGCTCCGCCTCGACTCCGGCTGCATGAACCCTAGTCTTCCCCCTCCGCTTTCCTTCCCCAGAACCCACAGTCCCCTCGCCTCCGCTGCCCAGCCATCATCCCCGACACCTCAAGATCCTCCACCGCAGCCACCGACCCGCTACCCTTGCATCGTCTCCCCTCTCCCCTCGCCGCCGTCTCCATCGTCTCCCCCGACGAAACCCTCCCCGACGACTCCCCTCCAGCGCCGTCTCCCTTCCTCTTCTGCCCTCACCCCCGACCTCGCCTCCCGTGAACCCTAACCCTCTGCTCCTACTCCCTGCTGCCCCCACCGGAACCCTAGCCGACTCTCCGTCGCGATCCATCTCCGCCGACTCCCTCTTCTCCATCCTTCCTCCGCCGCCGACCCGAATTCCAACGCCGTCGACACCCCTTTCCCTAACCTCCCTCCGGCCTACTGCATCCGTGAGCTCTAGCCAAGCAGCTCCGACTACAGCCCCGCCCCACCGGGCAGTGCACCTCGTGCGGCTCCGACCGTGCAGACCCCTCGAGCCCTCAACCCCGGTCCCTTGTTGATCGGAACCGATCGCTTCCCCCTCCTCTTTCCTTCGTCTCCGGTGACTCTGTCGAAACTCGGCCATCTCGTCTTGCAGCAGCATCTCCACCTCCCTGTCATCTCCCCGCCGGGTGACCTCGACACCTCCGATCACCACAGCCGACTTCTCGTCGGTTTCCTCTCGCTGGACGATTTCACAGCTCCGGAGAAGCCGCTGAACCACGACCCCGCTGCAAGTCCTGACCCCGCCTGAGAGCGTCGCAGTGGACACGCACATCCGAATCGACGCAGCGGACACGAGCACATCAAACCCTAGTACCGTGGACACAGAGACCCGGACACGTCCAGGACACGAAGGAGACCCTCGGCACCAGAAATCATCATTCACGGAGCCCTGTTCAGGTAAAGTTTTCTCTCACCTCGTGATTCTGTTTTTTATTCCGTCAATTGCGTCGCGTAGACTGTGTGACCCTCTCGGTGTTCGTACAACCCGCTCGGTGCATCGCATCCTGTGGTGATCGTAAACCGCGATCCAAAAACAGAAAAAACAATGCCCTGTTTCACCTCGGAACTGAGTGCGCCCCGCCAAACGGGACGACTTGGTCGCACGCGGTCTTTACCGAAACGTGCGCGACGTTGATACGGACGTGTAGGATTTCACAGAAGTCGATTCGGATATGCGTGCACACCGAAATCAACGCGTATCCGCCGACACCGCCCCGTATCCGTCAGTTCTGGAACATGTCATAACTTTGTGTACATATGTCGGATCGAAACGAAACTTGCGCCATCGGACTCGTAGCGATACGCTGATCCTGTGATCCAAGTTTGGTTCGATTCTGAGAACGTTGACAAAATCGCGTATCGTGGGCCCTACAAGCTCCACTTGACGGGCGATTTTGTGATCGGCTCATCGGAATCCAATTCTGGAAGTTCCGTTGGGTTCGCATCACCGTTCCTGACCTGTAGACACTGAGTTTGAGGAATTTGGAGACCTTTGACCCTGACATGCTTTTCGGTGCAAAGCGGCCCACATGTGGACCCCGCTTTGACCCAGAAATGTCATTTTCGTCCTTGTGTCCAAATTGGACTCAAAGACAGGCGTTTCTAGCTATTTGATATTTTCTGAATCTAATGGTAATATTTATTTCAGCAACCGAAGTAGTACCTGCAAATCATACTGAGACAAGAGCTACAGTTGGAGCCAGAACCCCAGGCAAGTGTACCTTGCCAAAACTTGCAGCTTTGCTACTTATTTCCTTGACTCATTTATACATTGTTGTGCAAGTATACCTTGCCAATTTTATATTTCTTGTTGCATTTTTCTTGATTCATTATATTGCTGTGCATGCTTGACCTAGGACCAAGTGACTTACTTAGCGTCCGATTATTAGTCGGGTGCCAACACCGTACGCGGTGTTGTGTATTGTCATCTAGAGATGGACATTCATGACCCCTTTACATTCTCGTACTTGTTTTATCAAGTACACTATAACCCAGGACACTTGACACCATTTATGAGACAAGATCTTCCTGAGATATTCATGGTGATTCTGTATAGGATACATGACTTAACATTGATATTATATTCCTAGACATTATATGACTTGTGCATTAGGTACGATTGTGCATGACATGGACATGAGACATCATGGACATGAGACGTGTGATTACATTGGGTGGGGAGAGACACAAAGGCTACAGGCTGACCATATATATACACCCCTATTATTGTGAGGCACAAGACTCTGAAGCCCGAGCTTGGCCCATTACTCATTATTACTGCTGCTATCGGCTCCCCGACACAGAGCTTGTAGCGACGTCAGCCTGAGTTCTAGTGCTGCTCTCAGCTTGCATATCACTTAGCTGGTTATTTAGTATTCCCTTATTGTTCCATCTATTGCTGGAGAGACCCGCAGGCTACAGGTTGACTATATTATGTCGGCTACTCAGTCTCCCGCTGAGCTAGACCATCTCATGATACCACTGCTACCGGCTCCCTTACACAGAGCTTGTAGTTATTTCAACCTGAGTACTATTGATGTTCTCTCTTGCATTTCACACAGATGATTACATACTTACCCTATTATTCTCATTATTTGCTGCACTGCATTTATTTTGGCATGAGCTTTCTTGTACCTTGCTATGTCCCCTGAGGACCTGGATCCGGATTATGTCCCCAGGATTTGCAGACGAGTTCTATCCCGAGGTATACGGGACCGCAGCAGGAGCAGATACATGAGCTGATACAGGAGCTGTACCGACCCTCGAGGACGATATCACACCAGAGGACTTCTTCTGAGTATTGTCTGGTGATACTCATTTATTTCTATTTCCAGTTCCTTTATTTTCAGTCTATTGCATTGCTGTATCAGACTTGTTCTCGGATTGTTCTCCGAGACACTGTTATTGAGATTGTTAGTTATTTCCTTTGTATTTATTCTGGCATTTGATCTATGATTATCTGTTTTGGATGAGATTAGTATAGACTGTGGTTTGTATCATTGGACCTACTTATTCTTATATTACAGCTTAAGCATGCCCCGATGGATCCATTAAATTGTGTTGTCCATCGGTGTGTGCTGCTGGCCATTGCCACGCGTCCGGTCCCTCGGTATTTTGGGACTGGGGCGTGACATGTATCTTGATACGTAACAATCGAGATTGCGTTCAATCTTCAGGACTTCATGTGCTGTGTTCGTTACACTAAGTTATATCGAGACGTGGTTAGACGAATGTCAAAATCAAGTTGGTCGTTGACTTGTGCCAAAAATCGCCCTCATTTTGATATTTGATAAACCATATATGATACGCAAAGTAACAACTGTTGTAGCATCCACTACCAAAATACTATATAATAATAAATAAATAATACACTAGTAAAATTTTGTGAGAATTTGTTTTGAAATACTAAGTATAGTTCTATAAAAATAACAGTGTAACACTAGGCTGTAGAAGCATAAAAAAGAATGCCTCCAAAGGAGATTAATGGGACAATAACGTAATTTCTCACATCCCAGTGGCGTACTCCACCCCTCAAGCTCCAAACGATAGAGTAGTGGCGTACTCCATATCAGCGGCGTACCCCATATGCTCTCTCTCGGTGGCGCACAATGATTACGGTTTTCTCCTAAGCATTAAATATAATGAACCTGACAGGCTGGCACAACACTCGAAGAGATCAAGTCATTAAAAGCAGAGGATCTCTGGACACAAAGACCCAGGTCATCGTTTAGCAGTCAATAGAGGCTGTACTTCGCCGATAGTACGCCATGGGATGTTATTCCTTCCTAGTACGCCAAGGGACGTTACTCCTTCCCAGTACGCAAGAGTTGCTGCTTTGCTTCAAATATATAAGGATTGTACGCTGAAGCTGTTACTTCTCCACAGTACGCCAACTTAGCCACGTCATAAGCATGTCGCCTCAGTTTGACACAACAGTTAAGGAGATCAAAGCATTTAATGCAGAAGATCGCCGACCCAGGTTGTCGTTTAGCGACCAAAGCTTGTTATTTTGGTTCGAGTATGCCACCATTGCTTCTCTGCTATAGTACGACAATAATGCTACTTTAGATAGAGTACACCGTTGATGCTATCTCTTCCTGAATACGCTAACATTGATACTTTAGCACCAGTACGCCAATGAAGTTGCCTCTTACCGAGTATGCCAATTTTGGCAGTTCAACTTAGCAAGAGTATGCCATTGATGATATCTCACTGAGTACGCCAACATTCATTCTACAGTCCATATATGCCAGTGTGACAATGAATCTTAATTTTTGACAAAGTACACCAACATGGCTACCAAGTTCATATCCTCCAACAATACGCCTACACCAACAGTTGTCAATGAATGGTTATGATGATGTGTCATTTATGCCATGTTTCTCGTGGATCGAATACAGATAACTTCCTCCATGACCTGAGCCTTCCTCGCATAGAGAGCCAAGTGTCAAGTCATCAGTAATTTGTGAACTCATTATCCAGAATGTGTGTCATCCCCCTTTTTGGCGCACTTTGGCGCATGTTATCTTTGGCGCACTTTGGTGCATGTTGGTTGCTAGCCCGGCCTTTGTTTAGACCGGACTCATGATATGTGGAGATGCGTAGGTTTGGTGGCATGTGTGGCTTGGATGGGTTTGAGTGATCCAACGGTCCACATCTCAAACCTAAACCTATATATATTCCTATTTCTCTCTCTGTTCATTATTTTTTTTCTATTTCTCTTTCTTAGGTTTTCTCTCCCTTCGTAGGCAAGTACATCTTGCACAAGAGAAGAACTTTGGATTTATGCATGCTTTTAATTCTTAATAATTCTAGTTTGTTTCTAGCTCATGTTGTTGGGACCGAGCACCCCTTCATCTTTAATACTTGTCGTTCTTGATTTTCTTGGTTGGAATTGCATGGACCAGAGTTTGGGTCTATGAGTTTACTTTTATTTTCTTGGGGATTGATCTCCCAAAACTTTATTTTTACAAAACAAATTAGCTCATAGTGTAGAGCACCATATTTTACGTAACTTTATTTTTGATCGTGTTTGTTTTCGAGTCAAGCTAAGTTTAGTGCTGAAACTTGATACAATACGTATACCAAATGGCTTACTGGAGAAGAAGAACAATGCTCTGTGAAGAGTATGCAAGTGACACTTTGACGTAGAAATATGTATATTTTACTTTAGGCGCATTGGTGTGTTGTCCCAACTCCTCGTGCGTACTAATCATACAGCACTTAGTCTCCTAGCAAAAGTGCGCCAGTCACACTCCTTGAGTCAATGGTGCACTTTTGAGTGGAAATACAGTTGGCGCACTTTGGTGCGTATTAAATCAAATTTCTTCCTAGGAAACCAAGGGAAAGTGTGCCACAGTCAGTCCGCACACTTTCTTCGAGTTGGAAATCTGGTGTACTTTTTCTATGTTTCATCAGCCGGCACACTTTGCTTACGTTTGGTAGTTCACGCACTTTTTCCTCTTCATTTCCTGAGGGACGAAGCTTTTGTTTGTTTCTCAATTTCTCTGTTATTGATTTATGTGATCCTCGACTGACGAGTTTCTCTACTGTCGAGCTTTGACTCGGATTGTGTGTTTTATCTTGTAGCTAGCTTGCTCGTACACTTTTCCTGAAAGCGCACTTTATCTTGCTCGCGCACTTTTGTCTAGTGCGTCGTCTTGGTCAACTTGACAAAGTGCGCCACCCTTAGTAGCTCGTGCACTTTCTTGCAAAAGTACGCCAACCTAGTTTTGGTCTTTTGTGCGCCAACCAAGTTTTGGTCGTTTGTGCGCCTACTGTTTTCTGCGCACGTTGAGCCCTGTAGATGTGGCCCTATATGCACTTGTTATTTTACTTACTAATTAGTTTACTTTTTCTTGATCACCTTATTATACGTTGGATAGAATAAGAGACGCAGTTCAACTCGGATGACGTTCTGTAACCCCAGTCCTTATTTGGTTTAAGGGTTATAGACTTGACCTCAAGAGGTTCTCGCCCTAATCTTAATCTCATTCATCGATATAATGAAGTGACAAATTGATGTGACCAGTATTAGACTATCATGTCCTGAATAACTTGCTACCTGATAATTTGTTCATGATCTAGACACTAGAACTTGTTCCTTCCCTAACTATTGTATCCGTGCTGATACAGTTGATCGCACCGAGAGTGCTACTTGATATATATATATATATATATATATATATATATATAGTGAGTCATCGTGCCACATACTCCTGCTACGTGATATATGTTATTATTTTCATGCATGGATCTGGTAGTTGGACAGTGACTTTAGCCGTTGCTAGATAATATTGATTGTTGCATCATACTTGTGTGAATCCATATTTAACTTTCGAGTGAAAATATGGATTTGTATCAAGAGTGCCCGTACTTAAGGTACAATATCTAAGAAGGAATATTCATGTGACCATGATATGAGATTCTAACTAACCTAGGGTTAACTAGGCAACTAAATTGTAGAGCATTGGGAGGAAACGGTATCTCGAGATCGTGCATGTCGAACCACCATAAATTAGCTGGGAGTAAAGGCTGGCCACCATGGATATTTTATACCATCCGCACTAGTGGAGTACAGTATCTGATTTAATTATAAGACCGAGTCAGTATCTTTCCTATAAAAATCCTAAAACTGTTACTGATTATTAATTAGCTCAGGGCCCTTGCGAGGGACTGGTGTATCATTTACATATATTCTTGCTTGTATATCATTAGTTCATCCAGCCCTGCTCGTTTTTGGCATGATCTGAGGATATTCATATATTTTATTACTAGGATAACCTAGAGATCATATATCAAGACGTAATACATGATTGCCCGTCTAATTTGCTTGTATAGGTGCCTAGCCAGGAAAGTGGGCTATCGTAGCATGATGATTCAACCCATGTCCTTGTTTGGTTGTTGGATTATGTTTTTGTGTTACGATACTCCATGGACTGAAGCTATATTATTTTATCCTATTGTATCTCTGCTTGTGTATTGTGCCTTCTGTTGAGTTGATTTAGGGACATAGACTTTTATGGCATGATGGTTTAACTCATATCCTTGTTTGGTTGTTGGTTCGAGCTGTTGCATTACGATAGGCTATGGACTGAAACTACGATACATAATATTTTAGCTTGACCATAATCAAGGGACATATTCTATCTTGATACGATAGGGCACTTCATGTCCTTGTTTGGTGAAGGAGTATCGTATTATGTCATGGATGGGACATATGTCATTGATTGTTGACTCATGCATCTCATGCTATAGATCTGGTTTTGTTTCTTCATTTCGTGCTTTTGTGGTACTTGTTATTTGGGATCTGACCCCACTGGTTTTGCATGTCCAGGTTTAGAGCCAGCACCAGAGGATCAAGCTTACTTCTCCCTCACTGATGGAATGCACCAGAAGGATGGTTGCTGAGGGTCACAAGTGGGTTTCTTGTTTTACTGCTCGTCTTTTGTAAACTATATTCTTTTGGACATTTAGCCAACCGGCACCTATTAGCCGAAAAATCTGGATACTAGTTTCCTCCATGACTGTATTTATACTTAGACTGTAGCTAACTCATTATTATGTATACTTTTGATTGTGTATCTGACATATTAACTTGTATTGCTAGAACTCTAGAACCTTCTGATGCGACGTTTGGGATGCCTTACAGCTTATTCTGAAATATTCTATGTTATTGCTACTTGATTGAATGATTGAGATATAGAAGTTCTTAACCCTAGGAGACTTGATTGTAGTATGCACCCTCTTGTCTCTAGACAACCTTAACACATTGCGGGTTACTTCGGTATTTCGTAAGGTACGGTTGGCTGAGTCATTCCCCTGCTCTCTAGTATTCTAGATCTGGGGCATGACAATATTTTAGTGGTGGCCCATGTAGGTCAGTCTTTCTTTTAAGACTTTGGGGTAGCTTGATCATATGATGTCCCAATCAAACATGTTCCTCCTTGAAATCCTGAATTCGTCTCCTCGAAACTCAGCTTGACTTCTGTACCATTGGTTCCTCAATTATTTCTCATCCAGTTCTTGATTTATCTTGTGTCATTTTCTTTAGGGCTTCTCCAGCATCGGTAGGCGGAGCACCAGTAGTTTCAGCAGGACAAGGATCTATTGGTCCCTAGCAAGAGGCAACACATGTACCTGGAAGGATCAGGGTAGAACCAGTAGAGGAGCACGAGGAGTAACATATACCAGAGGCTCTAATACCCCCGATTATACCAGTAGTTCTAATAGCACTTGATACACCGACATATCTGGAAATTATACGAGAAATAATGGCGACACAACAATATTAGCAGCTTTAGCAGCAAGGGAAGAAAGTCTTGTTGAACCAAGGACTACAGACGGCCTTGGAAAGAAGTATTAGAACATTATCAGCACCAGGAGTAGCTCAGAACAGGACCAGCACTAGCGATCAGGCCATTAGCTCAACGTCCATTATCGAAGCAAACTCAGATGTACAATCAACAGAGGAATCAGCAGTATGGACAGCAGAGGCCACAACTGTGTATTCAAGGAGCACGCAAGGCGAAGGGCAACCTTTTACCCTATCTCTGGAGGAGGCCTTGGCATCAGGTGACGTGGTGGTAGGTAACATTATTGTTATATCTTTTTCTGTCATAGCATTATTTGATTCAGAAGCATCCTATTCATTTGTATGTGCACGATTTATGACACATATTGGATTGGAGTTTGAGGCATTGCTAGAGAGGCTGAATATACTCACTGGTAATGGACTCGTAGGAGTCAGTAGAGTATGTGTAGCGTGTCCAATCGTAGTATGCGGGCATTCATTACCTACGATATTGATCGAGTTTCCTATGGATAACTTTGACGTAATTTTAGGCATGGACTAGTTGAGAGACAGTCATGCGACGATAGATTGCCGTAGGAGTAGAGTTTTATTTAACATCCAGGGCAAGAAATTTTTTATCTTCAACAGAACGGTGAAGGATCATCATGAAGGTGGCATTATAGCAGTATCAGGAGTTCATGGTCAATTTCCCAGAATAATTAAAAATTTTCTTAATGTATTTTTGGAAGAGCTTCCCGGATTACCCCCAATAAGAGAAGTAGAGTTCTGCATAGAGTTAAAACCAGAAGCAGAGCCAATTTTCAACAAGGTATATCAGATGTCACCGATGGAACTTAACCAGTTGTATCATCACGTGAAAGAATTGAAGGCGAAGAAGTTTATTCGGGCTAGTGGATCACCATGGGGAGCAACAACGCTTCTTGTAAATAAGAAGGATGGGTCAACGCGGTTGTGTATCGACTATAGAAAGTTGAATGCCTTAACAGTGAAGAACAAGTATTCATTGCCTAGGATTGATGATCTGTTTGACCAACTGAGTGAAGCAAAAGTATTTTTCAAGATAGACCTTCAATCAGGATATTATCAAGTGACAGCCCGGGAGCAAGATATACCGAAGACAATATTTTGATCTCAATATGGGCATTACGAATTCTTAGTTATGCCATTCGGATTGACTAATGCACCAGTAATATTCATGAATTTGATGAATCGTATCTTCATGCCATACCTAGATCAATTTGTAGTGATATTCATAGACGATATTCTAGTCTACTCTAACATTGGAGAAGAGCATGAAAAACATCTTCGGAAAGTGTTTTAAGTTCTGAGGGAGCATCGATTATATGCTAAATTCGGTAAGTGTGAGTTCTGGTTAGATCACGTGTCATTCTTGGGTCACAACATCTCAGGAGTAGGAGTGTCAGTAGACCCAAGAAGGTTGAAGCAGTAGAGAATTGGCCAATCCCGAAGACAATATTAGATGTACGAAGTTTCTAGGGATTAGCAGGATATTATCGGAGGTTTATGGAAGACTTTGTATGGATTTAAGCATCAATAACTCATCTAACCCGCAAGGAGGTACAGTTTGTTTGGACAACAGAGTGCCAAGCAGCATTTGAGAAGTTGAAAGAGAAGTTGATATCAGCACTGATCCTTCCACTTCTAGTAGGATCAGGAGGATTCACAGTTTATTATGATGCATCTGGGAAAGAACTTGGATGTGTATTGATGCAATACGGAAGGGTAATAGCTTATGTGTCTTGGCAGCTTCGAGATCTTGAGAAGAATTATCCAACACATGATTTAGAATTGGCAACAGTAGTGTTTGCTCGCAAGTTGTGAAGATATTACCTATATGGCGATCGGGTGGAGATATTTATAAATTACAAGAGTTTGAAGTACATATTTACTAAAAAATACTTGAACATGAGACTGAGGAGGTGGCTAGATTTATTTAGTAATTATGATGTGGTACTTCAGTACCATCCAAGCAAGGAAAATGTATTGAAAGATGCTCTAAGTATGAGAGGCAGCGCATTCATCTTGACAACTCAGAATCATATTCTATAAGATCTTCAAGAGATGGGCATCAAGGTAGTGTTACCTCAATAGACGGGAGTGTTAGTCAGTCTTCAGATACAGTCAACTTTGGTGGAGAGGATTATGGCGGCTCATGCAAAAGATTCTCATATTCAGAAGCTTAGGGCAGAATGTGAGTCAGGTCTTATGAATGAATTAAGAATTCACGAAGACGGAACACTCTGATTTGGACACCATCTTTGTGTGCCAAGTGGAGATATCCGACAAGAAGTAATGACCGAGGCACACAATTTCCAGTATTCTATTCATCCCGGAGGCACGCAGATATACCATGATGTCAAAAAATATTTCTGGTGGAACATAATAAAAAAATAGCTCGGTTCATTTTATGATGTCTCTTGTGTCAGCAAGTGAAGGTAGAACAATAGAGACCAGCATGATTGTTACAACCCTTGCCTATTCCAGAGTGGAAGTGGGAATAAATTACGATGGACTTTGTGACCGGTTTACCTAGATACACTACTGGACGTGATACATTTTGGGTGGTTGTAGATCGACTCACGAAAGTGGCACATTTTTTTCCTTCCAAATATGGCAGTCCACAGAGCAGTTAGCAGAGATGTACATGCGACAGATAGTAAGGCAGCATAGAGTCCCAGTGAGTATAGTGTCAGATCGTGATACTCGCTTTATATCTCATTTCTGGAAAAGCTTGCACGAGGTTTAGGTACCAAGTTGAGATTCAGTACCGCGTATCATCCCCAGACAGATGGGCAATTTGAGAGGACGATCCAGACTTTGGAAGATATGTTGCGGTCATGTACCTTAGACTTTGGTGGGTCTTGGGAATATTAACTTTACTTAGTAGAATTCTCGTACAACAACAGTTATCAGGCCAGCATACAGATGGCTCCTTTTGAGGTAGTTAAGCAGATTATGGAGCAGCTTCGGGTTGCACAAGATCGTCATCGTCATGGGCAGATCAGCATCGTAGGCCGTTAGAGTTTTCTGTTAGAGATCACGTATTTTTGCGGATTTTGCCTACCCGGGGAGTCATTAGATTTGTGGTTCGCGGGAAGCTTAGTCCACGATATGTAGGACTGTTTGATATTCTCGAGAGAGTAGAGGATGTTGCTTATCGTCTTGCCCTTCTTCCTTCTCTTCGTAAAGTGCATGATGTATTTCATGTATCTCAGTTGCGTAGGTATATCCCAGACTCGAGTCATGTCCTCGATCACTTTGAGTTAGTCGTTGGTACCGAGTTAACTTACGAAGAACAGTCCCCTTTTTAAGAAGAAGGATGAGACAATGAGCCCGGTATATTTCTTGTAGATACCTTATTTTCTCCTATCTTTAACAAATATAAACATAAATAATTAGAGCCTTATAGTCACTGAAATAATAGAACTTGCAACCTATGAACTTGCTTCTATATCTCCCACCATTACGTACATGCTATAAATAGATGAATTAGTCCTGCCATGATTTTTGTACCTGAAATTAAAACTATTGTGTCGGGAATTTCAAACTAGTGAAAGCTTATATCGTGTTTGGCTCTATGATATTTCTCTCAAATTGATAGAACTATTTATTATGCCATTGGGGAAATGACTTGATACTTGATAGTAGAGTCCAAACTATGACTGTTAATCTATCTTAGTTTAACTAAGGTTCGCATTATCGGTATCTGATTATGTATCAGACCCTTCCTATGAGCTTGGTTTTCTTAAGTCACAATATGAATCTACTGCTTCATTAGTACTTAAACTAGAACATGAGGTTTTAAGTAGAACATTGATGTTTATACTCGAGTCAAACACGATATCAGTTTAAATATGAGGTTTAAGCTCAAGGTTTAAACTAAAACCTTGAGGTTCAAATCTGTATCGAACCCTTCCTTGGATTTATTCTGCATGTATCAGTTTAAATATGAGCTCAAGCATAAGGTTTTTAAACTAGAGTTCATAACTAGTAAAGGGAGTCTTTCTTGGTTTGTGCATTTGGCATCATTAGGTAACAACTCTGGACACAGAACATTGAAGTAAACAATATTTAGCAAAAAGAGAGGTTCTCTAACTAATTTAATTTTATTAGCATTTTGTCTGAGTTAACCAGTAGGTTTCCTATCAATGCAATATATTTTTGGTATGGGTAGAAAAATCTTGTGATAGCTTCTTTCATACAACATATTGATTTTGTATCAATTAAGGTCAATGCAATATATTTTTGGTATGGGTAGAAAAATCTTGTGATAGCTTCTTTCATACAACATATTGATTTTGTATCGATTAAGGCACCATCTTAGTGCTTCATTCTTTGATTATTGTTTTTTTTTTTTTTTTTGACAAGAATTATTGTTTTCTTAAAGTGGAATTATGGTCTGATAATAAAATTGGTTTTAAAATATGTAAACTATACATAACTCACAATGCATACAATGGCATGTAAATTTCTATTATATTACAACTGGATCAAGTGATAAAACACTAAGGCTCTGGGATGTTCAAACTGAGGAGAGTGCTCATGTTTTTATTGATCATAGGAGCACGGTGTTATCATTGGCAGTGTTGCCTGATGGATTCTAATATGGCTGTTGGGGATGAAGATGGGACCATCATGATGTGGGATCTCTCTAGTGGTGGCTGTGTTTCGCCCAAGGATTGCAGTTTAGGTATTGGAATAGGAATCAGTATCAGGAAATGCTTAACTATTTTAGTATCGACCGTATCAAATCGGTATCGGTCGAAACTGTAAACTATGATTTTATCAAAGGGGGGTCTATAAATGTCTTGCATTTCTATTATGATCCCATATAACTTGCTACAGGTCCTATGGGAGTACATTTTCAAAATTAACTTTGAGGTGCCCATTTTGTGCTTTGAGGTGCCCATTTTGTGTGCTTCTTCAAGTTTGCTTCTCATTATATCAACTTTGACTTACTTTTCTTCTCACTAAGCTTATCCTAAATTCTTAGCAAGTAGTCAGTTTTGCAATTTACTGCAATTTATAAGGTTCTTTTAGCTAAGTTGACATTATGCATATACATGCTGATGAAAATCTCACTGAAAGTCTTTACATTTCTGGTGAAATATAATTGTATTATAGCTTTTGTATTGCATCTTGGCTTTAACATCTTTGAAACCCATATCAATTATTTATTTATAAAATATAATTTTCATTCCTTCTGGACATTTATGAAATCATCAGGAAGGGGGGCAAATTGAGGATAATTCTTGTGAAAAATAGGTTCCAGAGGTGACTCTATGGGAAGCAATAGTGTAGCGTGCCGTTTTGGCTATCTGGATTTTCGTTGTTTTTGAACACCTTGTGCTATAGAGGTATACATATTTACTTTCTTCTATTATTACTTTTATGCTTATAGCTGCAAAATTTACTGGCCTGGTTACTCTTCTATTTTTTTTGCTTAATGCAAATTAAATAGTAAGTAGTGTTTCCCTTTTACAGTCACTACGGAACGAGGATCTCTAGCTTTACGAGGAGACGAATTAAGACGACTGCACCAGGTTCACTCATCCGATATCAGCTATCTTTTATCTTCCGTATTTTACTTGTGTACTTTATTTGCGTGAGGAGCGACTTGTGCTGCCCATGACTTTTTTAAAGTCTTGTATTTGTAACCCGTGTATTTCTTTGTTTGAGTTTATTCGAACATACTAAGTTGACATCTTTGGTTAATTAAATAAAGCTCTTGGATGTTGATTCAAAAATGTGTATAAAATCTTAAACCACTTATTTGTGGTTTAAACTTAAAATTGAAATTAGAAAAACACATAGGAACGTTAATAAAGTGGTCAAAACTAGCCACATGAACAATGCAAAAGTGTTAATTGACGTAAAGTGTTTCAAAATGTCATTTAGAAACATTTCAAAGAAGTTCAAAAAATAAATTAGGAACGCATTATATGTGATCCAAATATAGTTTTTGGAACGTTTGATAACCGTTCCAAACTAAAGTTAGGAACGCTTTCTAAGCGTTCCAAAAATTGCAACGCCATTTTTAGGAACGATTTTGGTATGTTCCAAAAATTATTAGGAACATATAAAAACTGTTCCTAAATGTCTTTTTTGGTGTAGTGGTTACTTATTCATTTTGTAGTAGTTTCATTTTCTTGTCTTCTGCTATTCATGTTCCACTTATATCCATAATTTATAGTATTTGATACTTAGTTAGTTTTTACTACTTATCATGATTGTTTAGTATAAGCTTTATCGTGTATTGGTACTTTATTCCATTTCTGACTGGATCCGTTGACATATTAGGCGGAGATGAGGACTATGCCCTTACCTTTTATGCCTCACATGACGTAGCAGATGATATTGTTGAGAAGTTCGTCCCTACCAAGGAGATTACTTTTAAGGAGTAGTTAGCTAGTATTTCCTTTTTTAGCATAATATAATAATCAGGTTTGTCCTCGATTTATCATTCATGGTTTGTATTAAACTTTGGATTAGTGGATATCTCAAACTATGTTTTTGATATATTAGCATTTCCTATTTCCTGTCACGATTTTTGTCTATTACTTATTTGCTGTGAATGAGATAGAGTTAAACTTACTTGTGAATATGATGAATGGAATGTTGGATGGAAAGAGGTTTATACAACGTACTACCATCGATACTGCGGCTTAGGCTGAACGTACTCACGAACTCGTGTCCGAATATCCGGGTTCAGATCGGGACAACTTTGCTCCAATCCTGACTGGATAGTTGACATATTAAGTGAGGATACGAAGATATCACTTGGCTCAGATGAATAATCTGGAGGATTTAGAAGCTTAGGTTAGACTCATTGATGTAGCCTATGATTCAGATGTACATTTATCATATGTGAATATTTTACAGGATTTGTCTTCAAAGATCTGACAAGTGACGTACTAAAGATGTTTATAATGGACTTTGGTGATCGTGTGTGTGTGTTATAGTTCCTGCTAATAGTTCATTGTGATTAGTAGATTGATACCATTGAGCATTATGATGATTACTGAGGTCTAGAACAACATATTATCGCCGATATCGCGATGTACACTGGACGAGCTCACGCTGTCCGAATAGCCGGACGTGGATCGTGACATAATTCCTGCTCTTACCCCGACATAATTTATCCCTCGATCCAGCCGCACGCCTCCCCCGCTCCAACCATACCCCACCTCCCTCTAGCTGCGCATCCCTCCATCCTGCGACCCCCGCCACCCCCCTCCGGCTGTTGTTATTGCCGCAAGATGCCACCAGTGCCGCAAGATGCCACCAGTGCCAGAGGCAGAGAGAGGGGTTGCCGAAGAGGGGGGGAGAGAGAATTGGAGGTATTTTTGTCATTTTTCTTCGTCGATTAACACCGGTAGTACAAGAATGGACAGAGGGTATTAAGTTGATGTCTATCAAAGTTTGGAATATCAAATTAAAAAACATGAATAATTTAGAGTATTTACTTGATTTTTAATGGATTTTTTTTTACTGATTAAACCTATCATTGTCAATTTGTCACAATCATCATTTTTTTTGTAAAGTTCTCATTTCCTTCTCGAGTTTGAATATATTATATGTGTGCTTATATTAATATTTCACATATTTGATATATTCAGAGAGGTTTATTTTTTTTACTAACCAAATAAGTATTTTATTTAATGATCTTTAGGTTTTTATTTTTTCATATTTCCTATTATATGGTACTCTGCTCATATGCTTTCGAGTTTACTTTACATTTGACAAAATTACATTTTTATTGTTTATATCACTTTTTCAATTTAGTATTCGGTTACTTAAAGTTTATACAGAAAAGACACTACTAGAAAAAGCGCTATTAGCGACGTATTTTAGCGACGTCAAAAGAAACGTCGCTAATAATATATAATTAGCGACTCCTTATAAAAACGTCGCTAGACGTCGCTAAATGGCGACATTTAGCGACGTTTAGCGACTTTTATTAAGATTTTAAAAGTTAAGTCGCTATAAGTTAAATAAAGGTCGCTAAACGTCGCTAATATGTCTAATTTAGCGACATTTATCGACGTATATAGCGACCTTTTTATTAAAAATATTTTAGCAACGTGTTTAGCGACGTCAATGACGTCGCTAAAATTTAAGTTAGCGACGTTTTACTTGGACGTCGCTAAACGTCGCTAAAATTTGGTTAATTAGGGCTCGGTTTCATTTTTCCCCATCTGCTGAAAATTCGAAAAGAGAAAAACTCCCCCCCCCTCCCCCGCGCTCCGTCGACCGGCTCTCCACCCTATTCCGGTAAACCCTACTCTCTCTCTCTCTCTCTCTCTCTCTCTCTCTCTCTCTCACAGGACACATGTGACATTGACACAAACACTACACACACAGACACTGACACAGACACAGACACGGCACACACACACACTGACACAGACACTGATGAGGACCTAGGGTTAGGGTTAGGGTTAGGTTTGTTGACATGGGGTTAGGGTTAGGGTTAGGGCCGACTGGCCCAAGTCTACGAGAGAGGTAACAGCAGCAGTGAGCACTGCTTACTAGCTTTGATTATCAAATAAAATAAATTGATTATCAATTCGGTTCTGTTTCGGTTATAGATAATTTATTTCAGCTTTGGGTTTTTAAATTTTTTACTTATTCGATTTTTATTATTTCGGTGTTGAAACCGAATAACCCGAACGCCCACCCCTAGCTAGACCTGACAATTGGACCGGGATGACCAGCCCGGCACGAATCCGGCCCGCAAAACCCTGTCCGAATTATCGTGGGCTCGGCCCGGCCCGACCCAATATATAGGGACGTGTCGGACCTCATATCTCGGCCCATAAGAGAGGTCCGGCCCCGAAGCCCAGGCTCGTTCCGACCCAAGGCACAGCTCGGCCCGGCCCGACACACTGCTGCTTGCTAGCCTGATCGACAACCTGGTTTATACTATCTGATGTATTATACACATCCATGTATTACATAGTCCTACGCCAATCTATGGGATTTGGTATGCATACAATCTGCCAAGTTCTTGTATATAGATTGAAACAAATGGATTGTGAATCTCCAAGACAAATATGAAGCAAGAACTTGCAGTGTGTTATTTTTTTGTGCTATGTTTACATATCCCAAAGTAGAGAAGTTCATCCGAGAGAGCATACCATCTGTGTTGTTTCTCCCGGAAACAAATGCGCTCCCAACCATCTCCTATGCACATTCAACCCTACACTTCATAATTTAAAAATAAAATGTTAGTTGTTCTTCAATCTCTACTTTGAAGTCCTTGTAGGGTTCACGGAATCCCAAGTCCGATCCGGTCCGGCTCGGTCCAGTCTGAAACTCACTGTGCCGTGGGTCACGTGTCGAACTGGACTTAGATTTTTACCCTTAGGTCCGGTCTGACCCGTTATAGTGCATGGGCCTGAGAGGCCCGGCCCACTCGACAGCTCTACTCCTAGCTATGGCATATTTTCATAGAGCAATAGCCCGTGTACTTGGGAAACTTTTGATGCAAAAATTGTTCAAGCACCAGGTGCCTTAGTGCAATGCCATGACTGCTTTTCCCATAACGGACACTGACCTAGGAGTGTGGTTGGGGGCAGCTGCAGTTCTATAGTATGACACACTATTTGTAGTGTTGACTGCACACTTATAGTGCAGTTCATAGTACTATGGGGTTGGGGGCAGCTGCAGTTTTGATAAATGAAAATATGTATTATATCAGTTATGATTTTTATAGTACGGTTAATTTTGCATGTAATGATTTATATGATAGCTTATGTCAATTTTGCAGAAGTTTCTAGAAATGGATATGAATTACTATCTGCGTCATCGTTCGTGGATGTACAACCGTCATCCTGATGACATGTGCGGTGTGCGGGATGAATTCATTGAGGGTGTACAGCAGTTCCTGCAGTTCGCAAAGGCGTTCCCTCAATACATGGACGGTACCAAAATTAAGTGTCCGTGTGTGAGATGTCGCAACAGGAAATATCATCCTGAAGTGGAAGTTACATATCATTTATACTCGAAGGGCTTTACGCCGAATTACTATCAGTGGACCGCGCACGGAGAACTTGTATCTCTAGCATCGGAGTCGGAGCCCTATGTGGAGCCGTATATGGATGTCCAAGACCACGATGCTTACGACGACGGGTTGGTGAACATGGTTTATGATGCTGCGGGGCCTAGTTTCAATCCTGACAATTATGATGCGGCGGGACCTAGTTTCAATCCCGACAATTATGATGCAGCTGAGGAGGCACCAAATGCCGATGCTGCAAAGTTTATGGAGTTGCTTGAGAATGCAAGGACTCCACTATATCCTGGTTGTGAGGATCATTCACCGTTGGAGGTGGTTACAAGATTATTGAGCATCAAGTCCGATTTTAACATGTCGCAAGAATGCTATAATCGACTGCTCGATTTGATTATAGAGATCTTGCCCGAGGGTGCAAAGTTGCCTAAAGACTTCTATCGATCTAAGAGGATGGTGAGATCGCTTTGGATGGGATACGAGAAAATCGATGCATGTCGCAACGGGTGCATGTTGTACTACAAAGACGACAAGGATGAAGATGCGTGCAGATTCTGTGGTGCTGATCGCTACAAGGCCACTGTTAGAGGAAAGTCTGTCGGTGCAAGGAAGCCTACCGATTCGATGCACTACTTGCCTTTGACGCCGCGGTTGCAGCGGTTGTTCATGGTTAAGGAGACTGCAGAAAACATGAGTTGGCACAGGCGAAAACAGATCGAAGGAGTATTGGATCATCCATCCGATGGAGAAGCATGGAAGCACTTTGATCGAGAGTATCCATATTTTGCCGAGGAAGCGCGTAATGTCAGATTGGGGCTCTGCTCTGACGGTTTTACCCCATTCGGACTTTCGGGCTCCCAGTATTCGTGTTGGCCTGTGATCGTCACTCCGTACAATCTACCGCCTTGGATGTGCATGAAGACTCCGTATATGTTCCTAACCGTTATTATCCCGGGTCCGAACAATCCGAAGAGGAACATCGATGTGTATTTACAGCCTTTGATAGATGAGTTGAATCAGCTGTGGGAAGTCGGTGCCAACACGTACGATGTTTCTAGAAAGCAGAATTTTCAGATGAGGGCAGCACTTATGTGGACCATCAACGACTTTCCGGCCTATGGAATGTTATCGGGATGGAGCACCCATGGTCGTCTCTCATGTCCGTATTGCATGGACCGTTCTCAGGCTTTCCGTTTGAAACACGGAGGCAAACCGTGCTTCTTCGATTGTCATCGACAATTTTTGCCGAACGATCATCCGTACCGGAGGAATCGGAATGCTTTTCGTGCGGGAGTTGTGGAGAAGGCCAATCCACCGCCAAGGTGGCCCGGATGCACGATATGGGAAGAGGTAAAAGATTTACCAAGTGCTATCCAAGAGCCTGCTAAGGGGTACAAGTGTGACGGATTTGGTCGCACCCATAACTGGACGAAGAGGAGTATATTCTGGGATCTGCCATATTGGAGCACCAATCTGATCAGACATAACCTTGATGTCATGCATATCGAGAAGAATGTGTTTGATAACATAATTAATACTGTAATGGATGTAAAGGGGAAGACGAAAGATAATCCGAAGGCGAGGTTGGACTTAGAAGACATATGTAGACGTCCTGCATTGCATTTGATAGAGGAGGGGAATGGAAAGTTAAAGCAACCTAAGTCAGTTTTCTCACTGGATAAAGAGGATAAAGGTAGACTTTGTAGGTGGATTCAGGGTCTAAAGTTTCCAGACGGGTACGTGTCGAACTTGAAAAGATGCGTCGACCTCAAGGAGAACAAACTAGTAGGTATGAAGAGCCACGATTGTCACGTATTCATGGAGAGGTTAATTCCGATTGCATTTCGGGAATTCTTACCGCAGGTCGTTTGGGACCCATTGACAGAGCTGAGCATATTCTTCAGAGATCTTTGTTGTACTAAGTTGCTCGTCGATCGTCTAGAAAAGCAAGAGAGGGACATTGCGGTAACACTATGTAAGCTCGAGAAGGTGTTTCCTCCTGGATTCTTCGACTCTATGGAGCATTTGCCAATTCATCTTTCCTATGAGGCACGTGTTGGCGGTCCTGTCGGTTATCGGTGGATGTACCCCTTCGAGCGCCATCTGAATCACCTAAAGAGAAAGGTGAAAAATAAGGCACGGGTTGAAGGCTCTATTTGTGAAGCTTATGTTCTCGAGGAGATTACAAACTTTTGCTCGACGTATTTCAATCCGCATGTTGCTACTAATAGGACGAAAGCTCCCAGAAACGACGACGCATATCAGGAATCTAATGATGCAATACTCAAAGTATTCAATGCATCCGGAAAGCCCTCGGGAAAAATGAAGAAGAGATATTTGAATGACGATGAGCTAAGGGCTGCTCAATTGTATATATTACTCAATTGCGACGAGGATGAAGTGGAGAAGCTAGAGGGGTAAGTAATTAACGTCCACGTTTACATCATCTCAATGTAATAGTATAAGATACTATTATGCTACTAATCAGCAGTTGCTTCATTGTTTTTCAGCACATATAATGATGAGTTGAGGTCGGTTAGGCCCTACATAACAGACGAAGAAGTAGAACAAGATATGAGATGCCATTTTCCTTCTTGGTTGAGCGCATATGTAAGATGCTTGGTAATTACTTTTTATTTCTGTACTTGCAAAACAAATAACTTACTATCTCTACTTTGGTATTTAGGTCGATCGTCTAATATCACCTGAGACTGAATCTATTAGGACTCTAGCCAAGGGACCAATTACTGCCGTAAAAATATGGCCAAGTTTCTGTGTGAATGGGTTCCGGTTCAAGTCAACAAATGCTCCTATTAGAGACAGCTTTCTGGATCTTGATTCCACGAAAAACAGTGGTTTGTGTATCAAATCTTCAAACTACAAAGACGTCAATCCGGGCAATGATTTTTTTGGCATCTTACGAGAGATTGTGGAGTTGACATATAATTATGGCCCAGAACCTGCTAATATCGTGCTATTCAGGTGTGAATGGTTCGATCCGATTCAAGATCAAGGTTGGAAAATTGACAAGCATGGCCTTGTGGATATAAACTACAAGCGTAGATATCAAGGCTACGAACCATTTGTCCTATCAAGTCAGGCTCAGCTCGTGTACTTCGCAACTTATCCTAGACGGGGGACAGCGAGGTCGGATTGGTGGGCAGTATGCAAGACTAAAGCTAGAAATACCTTTGACATTGACGAAATAGCTTATCAGGAGGACGATATACCTCTTGTAACAAATATTGTAGATGTGGACTCAACGGAAGTTACTCATTACACGAGTAATAATGTAGAAGATGTAGAATTATCCGGAGAGGACGACGAAGTAGATGAAAGTGAAGACGAGGAAGAGGAAGAGCAGGACGAGAAAGGCGAACAAGATGAATTTTCTGAAGATGATTGAAAATATAAAATATTCCATGTAGAATGTAACTATATTTGGACTATAAATATTGCATGTAGAAGTAGATGTTGACATTAACGAATATATGTATTATATTTTGACTGTATAATACTTTGAGATATGTATCACATTCTGACTGTAGAATGTAGTATATATTTGTGTTTCTCTATATTCATCATATGTTGTTATCAGATATGACAGGACGACGCGGAGGATTCGGCAGGTCCCGAGGTAGACAGAGTGCCACTCCGGTACTGCCTACTGTTGGTTCCGGATCATCGTCGCCCAGTACTCCAGTATATCGATCAGCCACATCTCCGACTGCGACGACGTTGCGTGGCATCACTCCTGGGACGAATAGTTCCAGGCGTGATAGTACTCCCTCGTCCAGCGTTCCTCCTGCTGACGGAAGCATGGAGACAGATGAGCATGTAGAGGAGGTCGTGCCGACGTTGTCCCAGCATCAGCAAGATCCCCCATGCGCACCACCGGAGGAGACGAGGACAGAGATTTGGGCCGACGGTACAAAGTAAGTCAATTAGATGGTTTAATATATATTTGTGTTTCTCTTTATTCATCGTATATTGACTTTTTCAGTAATCTAAATTATTATTTCTGTATAGATATCGTCCATCGTCGGTTCAGAGACGCCTGGGCCAATTTCTGAGAAACAACTACGGTGGCCCTTGGATCAACTATTCGGAGGCTCCGGAGGAGAGAAAGGCGTTCTGGTTTGCGCACTTCCAGGTAAAAGTATATTAAATAAATCCTCTAATTTATGCATATTCGTGATGCTAACTTAATGAATTATTTATTGTAGCAAACGTATTTTTATCCTCCGCACCGGGCCGAGTTGATCGAGCGGCTCTTTCCTACCGTTGCCGCCAAGCTTATCCGAGATGCTCTGGATGACCAGAAGGCTCGTGATCGTGCTGGAAAACCGATCCAAGGTTGGATCACGCCTGAGCAGTGGACTGCGATGAGGGCTAGATTCGACGATCCGAGCTACAAGGAAAGGTCTAAGAAGGCCAAGGCGGCTAGGCAGAATGCTGCCAAGTGGTGTGGTGGCTCGATTCCGATGACGGAACATTTCCGTCGTTTGGTATATTTTTTCTTTTAAAATATATTATTTTAATATAAGTACCATAAAATGGTACTTGGAATAAATATTTAAGTTTAGTAATAAAAAAAATATTTTTAACAGGTACAGAGGGGTGAGGATGCGAACATGGTGACCGTCTTCTTGGCCACCCATCGCAAGGACGGAAATCTCATTGATGAGAGGGCCTCACAGACCTATGTAAGTATTACTTTACTTTGTGTTTATTTTAATATAACTTAGGCAATTATTGAGTTTCCAAACATTTTCTAGGCCGAGTATCTTAGGCTTCGTGAGCGGGCGACTGCTAGTGCACCTACACCTGGAGAGGCTGGTGCTTCGTCGCAGCCCGGTCCATCTCCGTCGGCGGACGACCTGTGGGTGACCGCAGCTGGTGGTCTCCAGAGGGGTACGTACTACGGTACGGGCTCCTATGGCGCCCTGGTTGCGACGCAGTCATCTAGGGCCTCCCCGACAGCTGTGCATTCCACACACCCCTCGCAGTCGCAGCCCTCGCAGTCGTCGGCCAGAGTCCAGGAGGCCGTCCAGGAGGCCGTTGACCGTCAGATTGCGTCTCTCCGTGACGACTTGCTGCGAAGTATGGAGGACCAGTCCCGGTCCCAGCCGCAGGCGGACGATCCGATGCTTATCGCACGATTGGATATGCTCGACCGCAGCATGACGGAGCTACGAGAATTGACAAATGATATTAGAGCCTCCAATGATCGCAACATCATGGAGCTGCAGGCGTCACAGCTATCGATGGGCGAGAAGCTGACGAGGATGCATGCGTCACAGCTATCGATGGGCGAGAACCTGACGAGGATGCAGGATTCAATGGGTGATAGCAGTACGAGGTTGTTATCTACCCTGGATTCTTACAACCAGCGACTCGCAGATTTGGAGCGGGCACGGCCGCCACCGACGTCACTGCCTTCTCCATCGACATCGGTGTCGATTCCACGGGACGAGTATGAGGAGTTGTTATCCTTGAAGCGCGCCGCTGGTCAGCCTCCTGCAGATCCGTAGTAGTCTAGTTATTATTATTATTATTTATGAATTATTGGTACTTCAACAATAGACATGATGTATGATGCTTCTTGTGGTCATTAATTTTTTAGTTAATTTAATTGGATTATATAGTTATCCACATTTAATTGGATTGATACTTCTTGTGGTCTTTAATTTAATTGGATAATATAGTTAACTAGATTGAATCATGTTGGTGTGTATGATGAAGATGATGTAAAACTGCAAGGAATCACAATGTTTGATTCTGGGAATTTTTTTTAATTTTTTTTAAAAATTAGCGACGTTATTAGCGACGTTTAGCGACGTTTAGCGACGTTAAATTACGTCGCTAATTACGTCGCTAATTAGCGACGACGTAAAACGTCGCTAATAACGTCGCTAATAACGTCGCTAATGACGTCGCTAAACGTCGCCAATTGCTGACATGGCAGTATAGCCAGGTCATTAAAGACGTCGGTGTAACGTCGCGATAGATGTCGCTAATCAGCGACGTTTAGCGACTTTTCTAAACGTCGCTTTTTAGTGACTTGGCGTCGCAAAATGTCGCTAAATTTAGCGACACATTAAAGTCGCTAAAAAACGTCGGCATAGCGACGTTTAGCGACGTTTTTTGTATTAGCGACTTGGTATTTTCCGACTTCTTTAAAACGTCGCTAATTACGTCGCTAAACCTAATTAGCGACGATTTTTGGTTATTTAGCGACGTTTTTAGACGTCGCTAATTTGACTTTTTCTGGTAGTGAGAATAAGGGTCCGTTTAGATATACTTTTTGAATTTTTGTTTTGAAAACATTTTTCTAAAAGTAAGTTATAAAGTTGTTTTATAAATAGATATTTTTTGGCTTTACGTTTTGTTGCTTTCATCTTGAAAGTGATTTTAAGAAACAAAAATTGAAAATTTTGTTTGGTAAAATATTCTTAGAAAATAATTTTTTAACTGTACACATTGTTCGTGTCCAATTTTGTCCTCCAAAACTTCTCCGGTGATAACCGTTCATCATTCCACAAATGTAGCCATGTGGCATGCTTTTACTGTTTCAGAAAGAGAGGCTTGAGCGACTTATAATCTCGGCATATCGCCACCTGTAACACTTGTTCAATATCAATAAAAAGTTTGTTTTACTTCTATACTTGTGTTATTCAATGTTTTCGCTATTGACGACTCTGTGAACTTGTTACCAAACGGCCTATACGTTTATTATTCCGTTGCACTCGGATAATCTGTGCGACTCTGCGACTTAAACCTCCTTCCGTCTGTTCATATCACGGCCTTGCACGGACGCAGCTTACGCTTTTGCGACATCGCATCCAAATGGGTCAAGCGATCGTCCCGTGGGAGCGCTGGCGCGGTGATTCGCGCCTAGCGGAGACGACCGATTTGCCTGCGGAAGATCGGGACGTTACATATACGAAATTTTCCAACTATGTCTAACTGAAGGTCACTGGTCATAGCCGGAGTTAGGAGTTAACGATTTTTCGAAGAAGACGACGTCCGGAGACGAGCTCCAAGAGGACCTCGCTTGAGCCCGCCGCCCTCGTCGACAACCCCACCACCGTCCTCGAGCTCGAGGAGGACCTCGCCCGCGTCCGCCACTGTCGTCGACAACCCCACCACCCTCTACAGCTTCGCTGCGACCCCGTACCCGGTCTTCTGTTTGGTGGAGCTGGAGTCGGCTAGGGCTTCAACAATTTTCTCAGAGAGAGAGAGAGAAAGAGAGAGAGAGAGAGAGAGGGGGGGGGGGGGGGGGGGGGGCGTGGGGAGAGAATTGAGGGACCACGCGGGGAGTGAGGGTGTGTGGGAGCTGCCAAATAGTTCCAGAAGAGGAAAACGTCGCTCTGAAAACAAGTTTTTCCAGCTGTCTGAAAATCCACTCTTAGAGTGTTGATTTCAAAAAAAAAAAAAAATTGCAAAGCATAATCTGAACGGATGGTGCCAAATACGGTTTTGTTGAGTTTTTACACTTTAGCTCGAAAAAGTGCTTTTAAACCCTAACCAAATAGGCCATAATTTTTCCATACATCTTTACTTGATTTTTGATAGATTTTATTGCTTTTCAGAATTTGTATTATTTACTCTTTTCTTAGATATATTTTTATTTTTTTATATTGATGTTTATTAGAAAATGCATGAAATATTTTTTAATTAAGGCTTAATTGAAAAGGGAAAAAAAATTTGAGTTTATAATAGGGGATATCATTTGTTCCGGATCCTTTGAAACATTTGACCAGTCCCTGCAGCTTATTAAGAAAGAAAGTTCAACGAGAAATCGAACTCAACTAACTTTTGTGGTTAGTGAGAAGAGATATAACCTCTTTGACTAGATGGACGGTCTCGAAATCAAAACGTGAAAAATGTGTGGAACAGTGGGCCCAAATAGCATACAACGCAACGTGCACAAAGTCTCGTGCGTATCGTCGGACATCTCTAAAAAAAAAAAAAAATGATGTGAAAGCTCACAAATTTTTTAATTTTTTTTGGAAAACATGACAAACTTATAGGCTATGCACCAGTCTATTGACCCAATTAGGACACTGACACTAAGTAGGCTTAGACTTGGACTCGAGTTTTATATATTAGTTGGTTTTAAAGAAATACCGGTCAGTCCTCAAAAGTCCAAAATTTAAAATTGCTAGTGCTACTTAGACAGATCAAAGCCCAATAGATGACATAAAGGGTTCTGAATTTTTCCTCAAACATTGCAATTTTGATTTAGCCACTCAGCTTGACTCACGCTAGAGCTGGAGCTTATGAGGTGCTCTTAGATCCAATCGAGCTACTTGCAAGCTTAGTCAACTACGAACTTGGACATAGTTTTCAAAGTCGGCAGTTAGCGTTTAGATGTTCAATTGAAACGTTAGGGCTCTAGATTTTATTTTTTTAATACTCTCTTTTCCAAATGTGTTGGTTGTTACATGTGTACTCGTGTTAGAAAAAGAAAAAGAAAAAAAAATCAAGGTTCAAATGTTTAGTTACAATGTTATAAAATACATGGTCTACGTTAAATAGTCCTACAGTTATCAATTTTTTATTTTGAGGGCATCAGAGTTTTGTTTGTTGTACTGTACTATTTTATATTTGAGTCCTCAATAAACTTAGAATTACAATCAAAGGTCTTACGATCATTTTAGAACCGGCTATATGTGACAGTTGTAAATTGAATTCCTTCTTTTTCCTTTTTCTCTTTTAGAGAAAGAAAATTCAACGGTTTTTTTCGTTTAAAGTAATAATATTTATTAAAATTATAAAAAAAAGAAAAAAGTTGGGAGAATTTGCGTGGAGGAGGATGACCCGCCAACTGAGTTGGCGGGGTGCTGAGTTGGAGAGCAACTCGCCAACTGAGTTGGCGGGACGCTCTCCTCGAGAGACCGCTCGCCAACTCAGTTGGCGGGGCATGCTGAGTTGGCATAGGACCGTTGCAATCTGCTCGCCAACTGAGTTGGCGAGTAAGGATTCGTTTTTCGACCGTTCCACAACGGCTATTAAACGGCTATTACATTCTCCCTCTATAAATTACCTATCTCAACCAAATTATCTCACACTCAATCTACTTCCTCTATTTCCTCTCTTCCCTCTAGCAAAGTCTCCAACACTCTCTCTGTCTCTCTGCCTGCAGCTAAAGTTCATTTGAGTTTTCTGTAGCAAAAGTTCTCAACCGTCATGGATCGTAGCGTAAGAATTATATGCTCGCACGGCGGTAAAGTAAATGGGTTAAATTACGAAGGAGGAGAAAGTATAATTTTTTCAACTTATCCGAATATTAGTTTTGAAAATATACGTAATCATATTATTGAACATTGTTCTATTCATTATGATTTTATTCTGAAGTCTATTTTTTGTTCTAATTATTTTTTGATAGATAGTGAAGATGCATGAAATTATATTCTTGAGATTAATTCACAATCACGGTATATAAAAATATATGTTATTAAATTAGCAGCAACCTTAGATAGTAGAAATAATGAATATTTTTCTGAATATCAGCATGTTAGTTCGGGTGCTAGTTCTTCTCAACAAATAGTTTCATTTATCCAAGAAGGTCATTCATCAGATGAATCTAACCATGATGATGATAGTGACAACGACGATAGAAATAGTGATGATTTAGTTAAAAATGTAGATTATACGGTAGATGATGATGTTGTAAAAGCTATCACTGATGAATTATTTAAGGGACAATCATTTCCTAGTCGTTCTCACTTTAGAAGCTTTATGTAACGCCCCGCTCCGCGCCGGCGTTATGTATCAAGGTGAGTGGGCAGAACTTCGTTCTCTGATTCTTGCACGCCTTAATAATAACCTGAGTTTTTGCTTGCAATGTTTTCTTAAGAGAATGATAGAACATGTCTTGCATGTTAATGAACGAACTCACCTAGCTTGTCTTTGAAACAATGTCTGCTTAACGAGAATCCTGAATCGTCTGCTTAGAGTGCATGAACATGTTCACTATCGTCTATGCTTCGAGAGAACCATACTGTGCCTGAACGTGTTCTAGTGATAAGTCGGATTGCCCCGCAACAACGATTGTATTCTGATGGTTCGTCTCGTCTGCATACTAAAGTTTATTTGATAGTGTTACATGCATTCGCACGCGGTCGGACAATGGCTTTTGGTGGAGAGCTGAACTGCATGAGTCATAGCCACCATGGGTCACAGCTGCCATTAGCATCAGAGAAATGAGTCATTGGTATGCTGTTCCACCAGCTGCCGATCCTGAGATACTCGGGGACCGTCCTGCATATAGCTAAGTCATTGTGTTGGCTTGGATAGTGACTGCCCCTAAGATTGTGCATTGTGTGTCTAGCTTTGCATCAGACCCTGGAGTCGCACGAGACACGCTGCGCACACCCTGAAACATGAACGGTTTGCTTGCTTGCATATTTAATATGAAACTCTGTTTCCAAACATGTTTCCAAACAAGTAAATCGACTCTACTAGAACTGCATGAAACGAACCTAGGTAAAACTAGAAAGATCACTAGTAATGTAATATTTTATAACATGATTACTTAGTGCCTGTTTGAGTGAATGCATGTTTCTGTTCAGTTGATTTATCTCACCAGTACTTGTATAAATTGCTGACCCACCAACAGTTTACTTGCTTGCAGGTACTGGATCATCCGAGGGAGCGATAGGCGTGTCACAGTCCCGTAGACCCAGAATCCTGGTTTCGATTGTTGCCCCGAGAATGCTATCGTATAAGGGGGCATAATGTATGGAACGAACGTGTGCCTTTGCTAAAGGAAATCCAAGTTGCCTCGATTGTCCCGAACACTCAGTTGGCTAAATGCATTGCATTGCAACAAGTCCCTTTCCGCTGCTAACTCGATTGATGCGATGATAGCCAACTATCAACTTAAACGATTGGCCTTGCACGGACGCAAACCCAGGCCCGTGCGGCATCACGTCCCCCGAAAGCTCGAACGGGCCATTCGCTTGGCTCCCTTCCTCCCTCGCACCCGCGGGACGGACGCGGTGATTCGCGTCCAGCGCGCCGAGGCACGGTAATTCGTGTCCGGTTCGTTAAATCCCGGCCGTACGGGGCGGGGCAGGGCGGAGCGGCGGCCCGGGCGGGTCCGGGGCGTGACACTTTATAAGTAATTTAGCAATTAAATATAATTTTAGTTGTTCAGCTAGTGTTATGAATAATTCTCGTGAAATTATATATAGTTGTGATCAACCGAATTGTAATTGGAGAGTATATGTCAAATCTATTAGAAATGGCGATATAGTTAAAGTTAGTACATTAGAAAATCGTCATTCTTGTTTAAGAAGACTTAGTACAGGATGTCATCGACTAGCTACCGCTTCATGGATTAAGACCATGATAATTGACATTATTAGAGATAACCAGTCATACAGTCCATCACAAATTGTTAAAGATATATATAGGGAGCACCGTATACAAGTTAGTTATTCCAAAGGATGGAGAGCCCGAGAGACAACATTAGCTGAAATTAATGGTAGTTATGATGAGGCATATGCTAGTCTTGAGGAGTATTGTTATAGAATTATGGAGACAAATCCAGGTAGTACATAATTTATTAAAACTGCCGAAAATAATAGCTTCCAACGAATTTTTATTTGTTTTAAGTCATGTATTGATAGATTTTTAAGTGGATGTTTACCAATTATTAGTACTGATGCTACATTTCTTTCGTCTAAATATCAAGGTATCTTATTTATTGCTTGTGCTCACGATCCTAACTATCAATTATATCCTATAGCTTATGTTGTTGCTGAAGGTGAGAATAGTGATTCTTGGTCTTGGTTTTTAAATTCTCTTAAAATATCTTTTGAAAGTTATTTTAATGATTGGAGTACAATTTTATTTATATCTGACAAGCAAAAGGGATTAATAAATGCTGTTCGTGCTATTTTTCATGTATCTCCTCATTTTTTTTGTATTCAATATTTTAAACAAAACATGAAAAAAGTTACAAAAGAACCAGTATTTCAACGCTTGTTAGACTCGCTTGCTAGATCATATAATAAAACGGATGCAGAGAGTGTGTTTGATATAATTAAAGCCGAGAACATAGTGTTGTACGATTGGCTTATTGGTGTAAACGATGAAAGTCGTCGATTTGAATATTGGATAACAGCGTATGCTACTTGTCCTAGATTAGATATTAACACTTCTAATCTTGCTGAATGTTTCAATAGCTGGATTAAGAAATTACGAGATAAGCCAATAACAATACTTCTCGATGGTATTAGAGCCAAGATTATTATACTTCATGACAATCGTAGAAAGTTTGCTGAAAATATAGACACAGATTATTGTCTGAAGATGTTAAAAAACATGGCTTCTATTATCAAAGAGAAGAACCACCTAGAAATATTAGCTATTGATAGTTATAAGTTTGAAATAATAGACCGGGCAACAAGTAGAACCTATATTGTTAATATAACTGACAGATCTTATACATATTTTAGATGGTACCATACTTATATACCATATATACATGCATGTTTTGTTTGTAGATATTGCAATATTAGTATTGATAATTTTTATCCTGCAGTATTTTCGACGAAAACTTAAAAAGTGTATACGCACCAAAAATGGAGCCAATTCCAGTTCCCTACGAGATCCAAGCTCCTTTGGTAAGAGGACAAATTGGGGTGCCAGATGTAAGATGCAAAGCCGGAAGACCAAAGAAGAACCGCATCAAACCCCGGAATTCATCGACAAGAGATCTACGTTGTAGTAATTGTGGTGCTATGGGACACAACCGAAGAAGATGTACTAGTCAACCGAGAGAGTAAAATAGAATTATTCAATACCCAAATATTGTAATAAAAAACCATTACAAATCATACAAAAATTGTAATCATACAATGTTACAAATTATCTACTAATCCTCGTCCTCGTCTTGTTGAGTTTGGGTAGGCAGCGGTGTTGATGGAGTCGAAAAAAATTGTGTGAATATCTGGTAGCTTTCATCTCCAGCAGTCTGGTAACTCGGACCCGCTCCAGCATACTGGTAACTAGGACCCGCTCCAGCATACTGGTCACTCGGGCCCGCTCCAGCATACTGGTAACTCGGGCCCGCTCCTGCATACTGGTAACTCGGGCTCCCTCCAGCATACTGGTCACTCGGGTCCGCTCCAGCAGTATCCCGCCGCCGCCGACGACGACGAGAGTGTCTCTGTCGTACTAAGCCGGTCGGATAGTCCGGTGGAAGACGGGATTGTACTGGAGGCATTTCCGGTTCCCGTCCAATACCCAGATGCTCAACACGAGTCACAAGTTCCTCCATAAGACGCCGACTGTTTGGGGAAATGTTTCTATGAGGTCGTTGTAAATGTTGCCGGTATACACCTCTCTGAAATTTGAAACTTGTAAATTAATATATTTATCATATCTATGTATATGTATTTTTGAAAGTATAATGAAGTCATACCAAATCATGCATTCTATCGACAAAAGCACGCAGAGTAGAATCGTCTACGGATCTACTCTTGAACCTTTGCTCCTCGTAGTGGTATACTCGGTTGCTCATAAGAGGGCATCCCCACCATTGCCTATAGTCCAGGCTACCTATGTCTGCAAAATGTAAACAAAATTTTAGCAAACTATTTACACTAAATCAATACGAATAATGAGTAACTTATAACTTACATTCCTCAGCAGAATTTAGTCTGGGAGACATGTTCCTCACACTATAATTCTCGAACCGATTATTCCAGTCAACAACGAGACCAATGATTGGATCTGACAAATACTCCAACATCATTGAGAATGCTGGTAACAGACCTACCAATATAGAAGTGCTCGTAGGACCAGAACTATAAAACAAAAATATGACATTAGTACAAATAAAATTTGCGTATAAAATTACTCTAACTTTTTAAGGTCTTTCATTCATACATGTATCAGTGAAATACATCCACAAATACTCTTGCGATTGGATCTGACAAATTCTGTCAGATTGGCGTATAAAAAGGCAAGAGTAGCAGCTCCCCACGCATGCTCCGTAGGTTTTGTCAGATCATCCAAGAATGGTAGAAGCTGCACATTTACCATATTTCTCGATGCATCGGGAAATAGAATTGCACCACATAAACAGAGCAGATACGATCTAGTGCAACGAATGACCTAGATATATTAAGTGTTATATAGAATTGCACCACTAAATTAAGTCATAAACAAATTTACTAATAAAAATACATACCTGCATTTCATCTACATCAACCACCCCATCAATAGTTTGATGTAGGTACATAAAGTTGCCACGGGGCCATGTAAATTTTACAAAATTGTCGTTTTTTAGACCTGATAGAGGGCTAACACCGAGATACCTCCTGATCAGATCAGATCCCTTTAAGTGCGGATCAAAATATATAGCGTTACCTTTAATAGGTAATCCTAGTATATTTGCCACATCAAAAAGGGTGATCGTCATCTCGCCGAATGGGAGTTGGAAAGTGTTGCATTCGGGCCACCAACGCTCCGCAAGGCTTACAACTAAATGAAAATCGTGGATTAAATATCTAACACGATCTATATAGTGGAATCCAAAGGATTCCACCAAAGCCTTTTGGAACGAATTTAGCTCCCACGTACGATAATTCCTTTCGGCCCGCCAATGTACATGGATCCGGGTTCGTAAACCAAGATCATGGTCGTATAACTATAAAAAACATATGCATTATATTTTGTGTGTAAATTAATAAAGTTGACAACTTGTAATTTCAAAAATTATCTCGCCAGTAAATATCTGACTAGAAATGTGGTCTTCACGTTGCTTAATAATAAGCTGGGTAGTCGGTCCGCCAGGAATACGACCGTCATTGTGGGTAACCATCTCCAAAAATCTAGATTATAAGATGTGTGTGAGGAGGAGTGTGTGAGGAGGAGAGACTTGCTGTGAGCAAGGAGTAGGAGGAGTGTGTGAGGAGGAGAGACTTGCTGTGAGGGAGGAGTGTGTGAGGAGGGAAGTTGCTGTGAGGGGGGTGTTTATAGGGAGGGAAGGGGAGGGGATGGGGAGGTCTCCGAGGGAAGGGGTGAGGTCGTGGGTGGGTAACCGAGGGGGAGCGGTCGTGGGTGGGTAACCGAGGCGTCAGGGGGAGAGAAGAGAGCGGCCCGCCAACTGAGTTGGCGAGCGGTCTCTCGTAGACAGCGCCCCGCCAACTCACTTGGCGAGCGGCCTCTCAAGGAGTGCGTCCCGCCAAGTCAGTTGGCGAGTGGACCCCTGTCTGCTAATACTTCCAACTTTTTTCTTTTTTTATAATTATATTATATTTTATTACTTTAAACGAAAAATCCGAAAATTCGATTGGCAACAGTCACCTGTTTATAAGACTTTTGATTGTAATTATAATATTGCTCGAGTCTTTGATTTGGATGCGAGCCACACGACAAGTGGCAATTTCGAATGAATGTGATGAGTTGCATTGCTATCGAGTGGTTGAACCTCTTTTTGCAGAGTAGTGCGGAAAGAAGAACACCTTTGGCTACTGCAAATGGTGTAGAAGCCGACAATTCCACAGAGCATGCTTTCTTCTCTGGGCCGCGTTCAGAAGAAGGAAAGAAGTGTCAGTGTCATGTTTCGCTTGCAATTATAGAGACGCCAGGAATGTTCTCAACAAATGATACTGTTTTTCTTTCTTCTTTCTTCATTTCTTTTATTTTCTACTCATTTTAATGGCATCAATTAGTGTAATAATTACTATTAACGTTTAAAAATCACAAGATGGGGGTTACCCCATCTGTTACTATTACTAAGAGCACCCACAATACAGATATTCCAAACACATATTTTAAATTATTAAAATTTATTTAAATTACTATTATTGTAGTGTCATTTGATATTGTCTCACAATGATACATCTTCAATCTTATAATGCGGTTTGGAATCGACTCAAAATTGAGCCGTCTAGATCGTAAATAAATATTCAACCAATTTAATTTTTAAAAAATCTTACGGTAGATAAATAAAAACTTAAACCAACTTTTTCCTTATCCGTCCAAACCGCAAGTAGATACTAAAAAAAATTAATTTTTTTTGAAAAAACTATATAATGTGAGAGATTAAAAAAATCTAAAACGTAAGTAAACACTGAACCAATTTAATTTTAAATTTTTTTTTACAGGAGATTAAAAAATCTAAAACCGTAAGTAAATACTCAACTAATTTAAAATTATTTTAAAGTTACATGAGATAAAAAAAAACTTAAACCAACTTCCCTCTTATCCGTCGTAAGTAAAGACTCAACTAATTTATTTTTAAAAAAAACTTATAATTACGAAATAAAAAAGTCCAAGATAAATTATTCTTGACAAACAATACTTATCATTAAATATACGTACAATGCACGTTCATGTTACTAGTTCTAAATAAATAATCCAAATTAATCTTCTCCTCTCTTTTTCCTCTCTTTTTCTTTATTTTTCTTTTCTATTCTGTAAGGTTTTTTCTCTTTATCTTTTGTTCCCTTTTGGTGGGCCCATGAATTAATATACCGGAGTTATGACACGTTCTAAATTTGGAGTATCTTTTGGCTTTCTACAAATTTTTATGTATGGACAATTGTCCACTGTAGCCTTCAATTGCTACAAAATTTAACTAAAGTCAAAATGTAGTACTTGAAACCTCTCCCACAGTGGATGTTCTAATATCTGAAGAACATTAAACAACATAACAAAGAAAGAGTAAAAGTATTATTCTCATAAAAGCATCTCCAACGCTTTTGTGAGTTTGGAAAAAAAGTTGTTGTCAAATAGGAATGACAATTTTTTATTTAAAGTAATTATTCTCCACTACAAATATCAAATAAATTATGAAGGTGACATGGCATGACTATGTATCGGGCCAGGCCGACCCAGGCCTAGTGTTGACCGAATTTGACTAGTCCTGGGTCGGATCGAACTTAGTCTGGGAGGAGAGCAGTTCGGACCGGGCCGACCCGAGTTTAAAAAAATTGAATCCAGCCTGAACCCGAACCCGATTGGAAGTGGGCCGGGCCTGACCTGACCCGGGCTGGGTCCAAGCCAGTTCAAGATCGAGCGAGTTGGCCTGTTTGGTTTTTAAAAAAAGTTAAGAAATAAATTGAAGGAAGAAAATAATTTTTTTTTATAAATTTAATTAAATTTAAAATTTTGATATAACAATTTTTGTTATAAACTGAAAAAATGAAAGTAAAGATTTTATTTAGCTATGATTAAAATATTTTAAGACCAAACAGATAAGACCGTCTTTAAATAACTACCATATATGCTAATAATTTGAATGACTATCAATTAATTTTTTATAACCGAATTTAATTGTCATATACTTAAAATGTCCAATAAGATGATTTGAAAATTAAGCAGATTTAATCGTTCAAAGTTTAATTGTTATATTAAACGAATTTGGATATTAAACGAATTTATACAATATATTATTTTTTATAAATGGATTTAATTGTTATATAGTATAAACAGATTTAATTGTTATATAATTTGAATAAGTACCATTTATGCTTTGAATATTTTGAATGACTATCAATTAATTGTCATATATTAAAAATGACCAATAAAATGAATAACTACCATTTATGCTTTGAATATTTTGAATGACTATCAATTAACTATCATATAATAAAATAACCAATGAAATTGACATGATAATTCCACGTAAGTTTCTGTCTACTAATTCAAGTTCTCGCCAAGTTCAATATTTGGTAACCAATAACATATATATATATATATATATATATATATATATATATATATATATATATATATATATTTTTTAGATTGGACTTCAACCGGGCCTGACTGACCGGGTTGAAAGGGTGAATCAAGTTCGGATCGAATTTTGTATCGGGCCTGGCCTACGGGCCACAAAATTGTAATCTTGTCCGAATCCAAGTCTCACGCAGGCCGAGTCGGGTCGGCCCGTTGACCGGGCCGGGCCCCTTTTGTGAACATATCAGCAAGTTATTCATCACTTCGAACATGCGGTGTATGAATGTGTCATACCTCGATCCCAAAATACATCAAACTAGGCCACGTGGCAATATCCAACTACGTATACATGCATGTGGATTCTAGTCCAACAAAAATACGTATAAGTTGTCCTAGATTTGTATAGCTAAGTTCATAACATCATTCTAACTCAATCCACAAGAAAAGATCGTAAAGAAGTAAAAAAATATGAGTATCAGTCTACAGCTCAATAATCATATTTGTCCGAATAGACTCGAAAAAAATAAATGAGTCTACAAATACTATACAATCAAGCAGATATGAAATACTGAAATGAAACAATATATATAATACGGGAGAGAAAATACATGTAATAAAATTTGTACTCATCAACAATTTAGCAAAAAATTCTGTAACCAACTCAGCAAGTGTGAAAAGGAACCAGGTCCTTAGAGGGACATAACAAGATAGATAGAAACATGCCACTAATGATATAAAAATTCTACAATAAATAAGGGTGTACCAAGCTAAGTGTAAATGCAATAAGAACCACGTTCGACGTATGAGCTGTCGGCTAAATGTGATCGACATAATTCTCTGAAAAAAAACAGAGGCCTAAATATAGCATAGCATCGCGTACACCAGAGGCCAACTCTCTAATAATAATAAATACATGGTCGTCATACCTGATACTCCAGCAGAGACGACATGTTACCAAAAAAATGTATACATAGTCCATATGTCTAGTAAGTGTCATCTCTACCCAATGTTGTTGTATTTGTCGTGCACCACGACATGTCCAGCTTCTACCCCTGACTCACATGATCATAATATCTAAATATTATCGTTGCACCAGCGATCAGCCGATACAAGAGTCTACGTCCGCCCATGAACTCTCCATATCATATATGTGTCAACGTCAACTGCACCCAAGTTATCATTGGACGTGCAATATCGTACAACAAGAAACAATGTAAATGCAGTCGTAGTATTTTAAGAAATGTAACAAGAGTGGCAAGATATACTTTTCTAAATTCCTTAAATGAGAGTGAGATTCCGTTCTTGAGTCCAAGTCCAAATAGCCTAGGG
This sequence comes from Iris macrosiphon, assembly GCA_036927795.1. Lineage (NCBI taxonomy): Eukaryota > Viridiplantae > Streptophyta > Magnoliopsida > Asparagales > Iridaceae > Iris > Iris macrosiphon. The sequence goes on from JAYESA010000007.1 coordinate 42,746,261, forward strand.
GTCCTAAATTAAAATTTAATTAATTATGAATTTTCTAGTTACTTAGAATAAGTCCCTCGTAAGACTAATAAAGGTTCAAGATTAAAGTCACACACACTAAATGGTTGCCATATCCAACTCCTACCCATTACTGTACAATGATGCCTTTTCCCACACAATATCATCACCCAACACTCATCATCACTTCACCTCAACTTAACAAATATCATAAAAGATAATCCTATAGTTTATCATTTCCGCAACAGGGATCACCACACCCACCAATCATCATATTCCATTTATACCACCAACCCCCTCCCCCCCCCCCCCCCCCCCCCACCCCCCCCACACACACACACACACACACAATATCATTTCCTTATTCTTATATGCAGTATACCTCTCATATATGAATATACAATAGACATGTCTTAGCTTAGGTTTTGATATTCCTACACCAAAAGCCTCTATAATAGAATCATACGAGAGTTCAAAATTTTCCTATTATCCACCCGACTCCACAAACAAAATAATACCCATACATAATTGGACTATGCTATGGCTACAACCAAATGCCTATAACCCTCTTACAACGGTCACGTGACGTTTACGTGACGACCGTTTATTGGAGAAGAAAAAAAATGTGAAATCCGATAACTGTATCGAAATATCATGTGACGATCGTTTATTGAGAAAAAAATAAAATCGAAAAATGGTCCGCATAGCAGGGGGTGTGAGGGGAGTGTGAGAAGGTTGTAAGTATTTGGTAGTAAACATAGCATTATTGTACATAATTATGGGTACGTCTGAATGCTATATTTAACTCACAAGCTTCTTTTGTTTATTTGAAAGGACCCACCCTTATATTACTCACATAGACCTATCATTCACGTGTAAATGATTTGATACTGGCAAAGGTTATATACTCTTCACCACTGATACATATTCTTCACCACTACATCTTTGCACATCCTTAGACATTCTATATTTAAAATAAATCCGTTTGGCTATTCCCTTCAACGTATAATAACATTTTCTTTGCTTTAGTCACCGACCCGATGCTTCTCCTTCCTTTTCCAAACACATCCACCCAAAACCACAAAAGCTAAGAATACTAGATCTCTTGTAGTGTCCGCTCCTAGCGGTTCATTATATAAGACTTGTGAATCAATTGACTCAGTCAGAATTGAGTATGGAGAAACTTTACGACGGAATCGCCTACGGACATTGCAATGAACATTTCCAATTAATGGGGACAATGCAATGAACAATTTTCAATTGATGGATTGGTTTCTGTTGGAATGAGTCCAAAAGTTTTCTTTGAATTTTTAGTTGGCTTTTTTGATTTTTCGATGCTTGATTTTAATGAATGCGTTTTCGTGATTGATTTTCGATGATTGATTATTTAGTCCATTTTCATCAATTGCATGCATTTATTCTAGAGAACTCTGAGAGAAAGAAAATGGTAGTCTAATCAAATGATGATGCCAATGCAGATAGACGCGTGACCGGAGCCTGAGCGAGCAAGCGTCATTTTCTCTCGGCATTCTCTCTTTGGTGAGCGGTTCTATCCCCTCTTCTCTACTATTTTATGCCAATAATTAATAAGTTCTCTTGTAACATTGCTAAGTTCAATGATCGATAAAGCTACTAATGCCACAAGTTTAACACCACTGTTGCATCTTGATGCGACGCAAATAGAGAACATCTTCATAACTATAAAGAATATGATGCTATGTTGTAAACAATTTTAAAAGAAGGTAGGTATGGGCTATTTAAGTCCCCATAAAGAAAGTGAGAAAGCAAGTATGGACAATATAAGTCCCCAAGCGAGAAAAGAATGGACTAAGAAGTCCCCATCGAGAAACAATGTCGACTTTGAATATTTTATTTCATTACCATGCGATGTGTTTGTAACTTAGTCACTTGTGCATTCGCTTGGTCATGGACAACTTGTGGACAAGGTAATAAGTTTCCTCGATCTGGACCCGAGGCACCAGGGATTGCTTCGTCCTAGGAAAAAATATTCGGACGTATTATAGGCACGAGGTATTACGAAATTCTCAGAGAATGCTAGCTACCTTCCTAAGGAGGTGCATTATGTACCGTGGTAAAAGTCCTATATGGTGAAACAACACTAATGACCCTAAGAGAGAGTTGCATGCTAATGTCGTCTTATGCAGGGACAGTATCCGTACTTTATACAGGAACGGCCATTGGCCCGGATAAGATTACATATGTTGCAAAGATTATATATGTTTCACTACTTAAATTGTTGCCTATTGAAATGTTGCTTATAATTATTGCCTATTAAAGTGCTGCTTTAATTCAGAAGTGTTGGTTTAGGTTAGTGGGTCAGTTTTGCTCTCCAGTATAAGTTAACTACTAACCCACGTCTCTGTGGGCAACCCAAGTGACCAGGGAACCGCGGGTGCTCAAGGGAGATAAAGTTTTCGTTGTAGTCTTTTCAAGCTTCTTTCTATTTCAAAGTGTTCCAAGATTTCTAGTCGCTGCTTTCAAGTTTCAAGAATGTAATAAAGGACATAATGTATGGGATAAGAACATTATTTTATGTCAGCCTATCAGTCTTTTCTTTTATGCAAAAGCTATGTAAGCCGTTCATGAATTTCCATTTCAGTATTGAGAAAATTATACTCCGTTGCAATGAATAAATAAAAGAATTATTTTTTTTCCTATACAAATGTGTGTTTCATAATCTGCTATTATATTTTAGAATTGTTTACAATTTTTTTGACACATGTGCAAGTTCTTGCCTTGTACAAGTGCAACCCTAGACTTGTATGTCATCATGCCCTAGCGAGGACGAACGGTTCTGCGGAACCAATTGCGAGGATGAATCGATTCTACGGAATCGGGGCGTGACAAGTTGGTATCAGAGCACGGTTTAAAGTTCCTCGGATTTCAAAATTGGTTTTCAAGTGGATGTTTCAAACAATAACGATTTTCTCAGATGATTTGCTTTTCGATAGCGTTGCATGAAATAATGTTCCATGCAATAAGTCCATAAATATTTTATGAGTGCTAATGTAAGTTATTTCTTTTGATGATGACTAAGGGTGATAAATCTAAGGCAACATCCTCGTCCAACCCAATAGAGAAAGTAATGAAAATATTAGAGGCACAAAAGAAGCAAAGTGATGCTTATCACAAGATGATAGAATAACAATATCGTGAGCTTCAAGTGCAGCTAACGACCCAGTTTCAGGCACAATTTGATGCGCAACAACAACAAGTCGATAACTTGACTCAACTAATCACTTCTATAACCGACAACCATGAGGTGACCATTATGGCTGATGATAAAGAGACAGTGGTAGTTGAAGCTGAGAAAACTGGACAGCCTCTGTCACGACCCGCACCCGATGTAGGGATGCGAGTCGGGGGACAACGCCCAGCCTACGCCACAGAATTATCGGTAGAACACTGTCTGGGTAATCTATCTATCAATATAATGAACCACCAACAATAACAATATACTTAATCACAGATCTAAGATAGAATCGAGCACGAATATGATAAAGAATGGAATAGTCACATACAACTCATGAGTCTAAAATAATAACATCAATGAGTCTGAAAGAATACTAACAAATAAGCTGGAGACAAATACAGTACAAAAGAATACTAAGAAGCTACTAATATCGGGTCATCTGTCTCAGTTGGGATAAGTCCCTCCTGAGCCAGGGTCTCTGACTCTAAACCAACAATATCCTGAGGTCCATAATGTGTAGTGTACCACTCCTCAGTGTCATCTGGGAAAAATATATCCAGTCAGAAAAGGAGCAGAGTACATCTCTAACAACAGTTCTAATCAATGATAAAAACTACGTAATAGTAAATAGATGTGAATATACAAGATGCAATAATAGATACAAGAGATACACAATAAGAAAATACTGAAATAAATACAATAATGAACAATATGTCAATGAACAAGAATACTAATGACTAAGTGAGTGAGCACTAGCTTTAACATGTGATCGGCTAGGGAACTTGCACAAGAATAATGGCCTGGTTAGTCATATGTGCGGTGTATGACCAACACTCACAGGAAAACAATACTTGCACAGAAAGGTATGATCACATATCTACACTAATACTCTCCAATCCCGACTAGTATAATAGATCCAACCATGGTACGCTATGGCACGAGATTCCCAAGAAGATAGCTAGTCTTCCCGAGAATCAGTGTCTGTATATGTACAAGATAAACAATAAAATAATACTTGCATAAGATACACCATATACCAAGGAATAACATCTCATGACGAGATTTGGATATACAAATCCGTGTATCCATCGTGTCAAGAAGATATGGATATCTACACTAAATACAATGAACATAGAGAATATCATAAATGAAAAACTATCAGAGAATATACTCGCCTAAAGTCCAATGAATAGTCTCACAGATGTCTGATACGGTGCCTCGAAGACCTAGATATAGAATACAACATTAATACAAGGTTTTAGAAAGAAAATAAGTTAAACTAGTCAACTTCTAGGTCAACAAGTCAATTCTAAGTCAAAAGTCAAACTAAGTCAACTCAAAGCCAAAATATGGTCAACCATGGTCAAACTATGGTCAATTATGTCAAACTATCTATTTCTAGGTTGCATGAGTCTATCTCAAGGATATTGGGTTCAAACACTAGAGTCTAGGTCATAAAAGCTACATCTTAGGATACTAGGATATCGTATCTCAGGATACGAAAAATAGGGATATGAAATATCACACTCATACAATGTCACACCCCAGTCCCAAAATATACGGGACCAGGCCACGTGGCAATAGCAGCTGTCACGTCTCCAAGGATATCCTAATTTAATGGATCCAAACGAAGAGTGCTATGTTGTCCTAAATACTAACATGTCCCATATGAATCAACAACAGGTAATCTAATCTCATCCATAAGATAAACAGTAAGATAGTACTAAAATAAATACGGGAAGATAAACACCAGTCTCAAAATATCATAGTACAACCAAGATTTTCTGGAGGGAACAAACCCACTACTATGACGAAATAAAAGTACTGAAATGATAGATAAAAGAGTAATGACTAGGGCATCAGCTGACTAGATAATGATACTCCCAATCCTAGGAAGAAGGCCTACCAAATGCTCACGGAAACTCTAACGGTAACACCTCTAGCTCCTCCACTATAGCGTACCTAGTCTCCTGTCCCGGGCCATACACCGTGGGGTAATATACCTCATCCAAATCTGGAAAGGTACCAGATCCTTAGAGAGACGTAACAAGATACATAGAAACATGCCATATATATGAATACTGAATAAAATAAATACAATAAAGGGTGTGCTAACCATCTAATGAATGCAATGTGAGAATAACATTGGTACGTATGAGTAGGTGTAGGTATAACGTCCATACCGCTCCGAAGAACGTAGAAGCTGCATAGAATATATATAACGTCCATATCGCTCCGAAGAACATAGAATCTGCATAGAATATAATGTCCATATTGCTCAGAAGAACGTGGAATCTGCATAAAGCGAGTCATTGGATCCGTGGCTCCTTTGGATACAACGGATTCCAATGGGTGTATCCCATACGCCTACTAGTTGTCCTCCCCGCCCAATGTAGATACACCAATCGAATACTCGACGTGCATACCACGTATCTATATGCCAAGTCTCTATAAATAAAATAATCCTAAGTTATGTACTACTATGATGCATGTCACATGCATCGATAGCTAGTCGAGTACGCGAACCCGCATCCCAATATAAATTTGTCACCGTGTAACGTGTAAGAGTGTCAGGTCTCAGAAGATATCAGAGTATCCCCTCAATGGGGTGAGTCTGGTAATGGCTAGGTCAAGTACACTACTCATCGACGCATCCGTCAACTGCACCCGAGTCAATCTCGGATGCGCACAGTCATATGAAATAACGCAACAAGAATCATACAATATATGCATAATTTAAATTAGACAGTAAATATGGCAAGGTATCTTGCCTGGGTCCTTAAGCTGTGAATGCCAATAGCCTGCTCCTGTAGTGTCTCCTACCTGGTCCAGTGACCCTAAACACATAATATAATATATAACAATCTAGCATCAGACACTAAGGAAATTACATACTTAACTATGTCGCTGCTCTTAGTTATTGACGCAAGTTCACGATTGATCGACTACAAAATCGTGTGTGTGTAACACCCCATTCCGCTCAAGCGGACTGCCGACTCAATCGGCAATAGTGCAACTGTCCCGACCTGCTTTGCCTCGATCAAGAAGCAAAGGATATCCAGACTTGTCCCTACAGGAAACTGGCTTGGACTTTCAGAGGCTCGCTCAGACGTATCGCTCTACCGAGGCGAATCATCGCTAAGGTGGGTGGCTACGGTGAACTTGTCTTTGCTTAGCCAGCACACATAAAATCTGGAATGTCTATGCTAGTCGCTAGGTGAATCACCCCCTGCATGCTAATAAATCCAACGCACCTAGCTAAGGGAATAATCCCAACTCATATTGCTTGCTAGAACATGGAAAAGGAAATACTGCTTATATTCAGACCCTCGCATGCTAAGTCCCTTAACGATTTTATCTCTCGGACTACCTTCGGGCCCGAGCAAACGTGCCTGCTTATGTTCCTTAGAAACGCATACTTGTCTGCTTGAATGTTACCGTGTTTTCATCCAAACCCCGGAAGACTACTACGTAGTCGTTCCGTGCCTGAATGTTCCTGCAAGTATCCGGGACCGCTAGGTCACCCAAGGCATCCCCGAACCAGGGGAATGCATCAAGACAAGTTAATCACTGTAAAGAATCATGATTCAAGCACCTCTTGTAATCGTGCACTACTGTACTACTGTTATACTGTTCTACTGTACCACTGTACCACTGTACTCCTGTTCTACAGTGCTCGAGTATCTAATGAAGGGGAAACTGACCCTGACCCTGACCTGCATGTCGCGGACAACTCGAAAACGAGGCATAGTTCCACGGACGGTCTCCGGGGCACTGGGGCCGCTCCGATCCGGATGGAACTCCACTGTTTCAGCCAACTGTACTGGACGAGATAGTATGCAGCGCCCACCGTTCTTTCGCTGCATACCATCCGCTCCATGGCTGAACATACTGTATAGTCTACTGTACTAGACGAGATAGCTTGTGGCACCACTGTACATTGGCTGCAAACCATCTCCGTTTAAGACTAGTGTCCATAATGGCTTTGCCAGCGACCGTGTTCATATAGATAAGTCATCCTCGCTTAGCGGCTATCCGCGTGCGAGTCACTGCATCGCATCAAGAAACAACTGAACACCTGAACGATCATGTTAAAATGACCCTCCTGTTTGCATATGCTTGCCTCCTGAATGCTTATACATGCCCGTGCTTGAATTAACAATGTTTGCCTTGGACAGGAAAGGCCAAATGGTAAGTCTCGCCGTGTTCCTCTCATATCGCACGGCGCACTGCCCGACACGTTAAGCTATTCAATGTTGGCATAAAACTGATCCTAAGGCAACTAGAAAGATAACTTAATAGTTGTGCACGGAACCTGTATTACGTGTTTGGATTTGTCGAGCGGGCGAGTAGCTTCCCCACCAGTGCATTCAATGTACTGATAATCCACCAGTTTGATATGCAGGGTGCGGGAGCACCTCGTGCGGTGCGGACGCCTCCTTCGTGCGTGCTAAGGCCAGGAGTTCCCTCTGAAGCCTTGCAACGGTGCATCCGGGACTGAAGCACATATACAAGACATAAGTTGTGAACATCGCCTGACCATCGCCTGTACATTCATTCCACAGTTGTAGCCACTTGGCACGCTTTTACTGTTTCAGAGAGAGAGGCTTGAGCGACTTGTAATCTCGGCTATACGCCGCCTGTAATACATGTTTCATATCAATAAAGAGATTACTTTACTTGTTTCGATGCTTCCGCTATATTGTCGACTCAGTGAACCTGTTACCGATCGCTATGCGTTCCTAAACTCCGCTGCACTCGGACAATCTGTGCGACTCTGTGGCTTAGAACTCTTGCGGCCAGCCAATGAACCATGGCCTTGCACGGGCGTGGCTCACGCTCGTGCGGCATCACGCCCGGATGGGTTAAGCGATCGTTCCGCGGGAGCGCTGGCGAGGGTGATTCCCGCCTAGCGGGAATGGCCGATTGCCTGCGGGAGATCGGGGCGTGACAGGTTGGTATCAGAGCCTGGCTTCTACGCCTTTGGACTTCGATTCGATATCTCTTTTTCGAAAGCTCGTTCGTGGGTTATGTGCACGCTCTCTCTTAATGCCTCGATGGGATATTCCAAAAATAAGTCTAAATACTTTCAAAAATACATTTTGAATGATATGCTTGCTTGTCTGGTTGTATGCTGCGAGTGGCCTTTGAGCCAACCTGTGCGAACCCTTCGAGAGTATCGCTAGTAGCTTGTCCGATTTTCACTAACTCTAAGTTTGGTTGAATGCATCTATTCGAGGGATGCCTTGAACTAGTGCACCACCCAAGACTTAAGAAAAGGTGAAACTCGAGTGCTAAGACTTCGCTATCACTGAGCTGGTTGACGTGTTCACGCTAGAGGGTACCTTCGAAAGTGCGCACGATCCAGTCTAAGCGATATGCTGATTTCGAAGCTTGTGCAAGTGAAGATCCAAATGAAACAAGTACAAATGACTTGTCTAGGATTGCCTCAACCCTAGATTACTGCTTGTCCTTAGTAAGTCTCGAGGACGAGACTTTTTCTAAGTTGGGTAGGATGTAACACCCCATTCCGCTCAAGCGGACTGCCGACTCAATCGGCAATAGTGCAACTGTCCCGACCTGCTTTGCCTCGATCAAGAAGCAAAGGATATCCAGACTTGTCCCTACAGGAAACCGGCTTGGACTTTCAGAGGCTCGCTCAGACGTATCGCTCTACCGAGGCGAATCATCGCTAAGGTGGGTGGCTACGGTGAACTTGTCTTTGCTTAGCCAGCACACATAAAATCTGGAATGTCTATGCTAGTCGCTAGGTGAATCACCCCCTGCATGCTAATAAATCCAACGCACCTAGCTAAGGGAATAATCCCAACTCATATTGCTTGCTAGAACATGGAAAAGGAAATACTGCTTATATTCAGACCCTCGCATGCTAAGTCCCTTAACGATTTTATCTCTCGGACTACCTTCGGGCCCGAGCAAACGTGCCTGCTTATGTTCCTTAGAAACGCATGCTTGTTTGCTTGAATGTTACCGTGTTTTCATCCAAACCCCGGAAGACTACTACGTAGTCGTTCCGTGCCTGAATGTTCCTGCAAGTATCCGGGACCGCTAGGTCACCCAAGGCATCCCCGAACCAGGGGAATGCATCAAGACAAGTTAATCACTGTAAAGAATCATGATTCAAGCACCTCCTGTAATCGTGCACTACTGTACTACTGTTATACTGTTCTACTGTACCACTGTACCACTGTACTCCTGTTCTACAGTGCTCGAGTATCTAGTGAAGGGGAAACTGATCCTGACCCTGACCTGCATGTCGCGGACAACTCGGAAATGAGGCATAGTTCCACGGACGGTCTCCGGGGCACTGGGGCCGCTCCGATCCGGATGGAACTCCACTGTTTCAGCCAACTGTACTGGACGAGATAGTATGCAGCGCCCACCGTTCTTTCGCTGCATACCATCCGCTCCATGGCTGAACTTACTGTATAGTCTACTGTACTGGATGAGATGGCTTGTGGCACCACTGTACATTGGCTGCAAACCATCTCCGTTTAAGACTAGTGTCCATAATGGCTTTGCCAGCGACCGTGTTCATATAGATAAGTCATCCTCGCTTAGCGGCTATCCGCGTGTGAGTCACTGCATCGCATCAAGAAACAACTGAACACCTAAACGATCATGTTAAAATGACCCTCCTGTTTGCATATGCTTGCCTCCTGAATGCTTATACATGCCCGTGCTTGAATTAACAATGTTTGCCTTGGACAGGAAAGGCCAAATGGTAAGTCTCGCCGTGTTCCTCTCATATCGCACGGCGCACTGCCCGACACGTTAAGCTATTCAATGTTGGCATAAAACTGATCCTAAGGCAACTAGAAAGATAACTTAATAGTTGTGCACGGAACCTGTATTACGTGTTTGGATTTGTCGAGCGGGCGAGTAGCTTCCCCACCAGTGCATTCAATGTACTGATAATCCACCAGTTTGATATGCAGGGTGCGGGAGCACCTCGTGCGGTGCGGACGCCTCCTTCGTGCGTGCTAAGGCCAGGAGTTCCCTCTGAAGCCTTGCAACGGTGCATCCGGGACTGAAGCACATATACAAGACATAAGTTGTGAACATCGCCTGACCATCGCCTGTACATTCATTCCACAGTTGTAGCCACTTGGCACGCTTTTACTGTTTCAGAGAGAGAGGCTTGAGCGACTTGTAATCTCGGCTATACGCCGCCTGTAATACATGTTTCATATCAATAAAGAGATTACTTTACTTGTTTCGATGCTTCCGCTATATTGTCGACTCAGTGAACCTGTTACCGATCGCTATGCGTTCCTAAACTCCGCTGCACTCGGACAATCTGTGCGACTCTGTGGCTTAGAACTCTTGCCGCCAGCCAATGAACCATGGCCTTGCACGGGCGTGGCTCACGCTCGTACGGCATCACGCCCGGATGGGTTAAGCGATCGTTCCGCAGGAGCGCTGGCGAGGGTGATTCTCGCCTAGCGGGAACGGCCGATTGCCTGCGGGAGATCGGGGCGTGACAGTGTGCACGTAGCTAGGGTGCACCCGTGTCCTGTCCTCAGTCACCGTGTACCTTACGAAAATAAATACCACGCTTATGGTTTTATGAAACTTCCTTACGTCTAATATAATTTCTGGTCCTTAATTCCCATATTAGCATACTTGGCGATGTCTAAGTTTTATTGATGAATTACCAATCTTTAATAACAAGTCTTATGATTACAATAATTGCTAGTCATTAAATAAATGCTAGATCTTGTTAATCAACACACATTCATACATATAGTTTAAGGTTAATTAGGTTTATGTCCAAGACTACGACACTCGACACGACGAACCTATATGAATACGACACGAAGAGGGAGGAGTACGAGGAGTTTACCTAGTTGGCTGGGCGAGGGTCTCCTCGCTGACTGGTCGTTCTCCGGCGAATGGTGGAGCTCCGGCGTCGGCCGACGAACAAGGCAGCAGCGGCTGCGGCAGCAACTGCAGTGGTCGCAGCAGCGGCTACAGCGGCTTAGTCGGCGGGGAACGACGTCTGGGTTGGCGGTCAGGCCGTGGGGGAGGTCGGGGTCTGCCTGACGGTGGTGGTCAGGGGTGCTGGAGGCGGTGACCGGGGGCCGGGACAGTCGGCTAAGGCTCGGGTTTAATTTAAGGTTGGGTGATGGTGAAGGAGATGGTGGCGGTGGTAGATGGAGGTGTTGTGCCAGCGGCTGGGTTGGGGGTCCGGCGTCGAGGGGGTGAGTCGGTGGCTGGGATGGCGGCCTGAGGTGTCGGCTGGTCGGAAGTAGGGGATGGGGAACTCGGGTTGGATGAGGGGTCGGCTAGGGTTCTTTTTGAAGGTGGTGGTGATAGGGATTTTATGGTTTGAATGAAAGAAATGTATATTTATACGGGTGATGTAGTTTACGGGCTGGCCTCGAGGCTTGGGCCTGTCCGGCCTTGTTGGGGTGAGGCTGGTGCACGTGACAGAGTGCATGTAGGCTTGGTTAGGTTCTGTTTGAGGTAAAATTGGCCTTACATTAATTTAATTAAAAACAATGCGCGCGGCGCTCCTTAATGAGTTTAACATATAGAACTAGATTCGAGTTGAACACAACAGTCATGGGCGTAGCAGGCTTGGTGTAGGCTAATACCCTAATTTGGGTTATAGGGAAAAGAGTTGTGATTGTGCCTCAAATTCCAGTAGGGGTGGACAATCAAGGAAAAATTAGATTTATTGAAATAATACATAAACGTTCGTAACGAATATTGTGCAGCTCAAATGAAGCACAATAGTGAGTATCTAAAAGTTACGCAAGGGTCAGATGGGTAGTCTGGCATGTCTAGGAGATGAGTAATTAATTAGTTTCGGGGTACCTACTAGCGTAGCGCTCCAAACATCGGAGCAACGGTAAGGTGTATTAAGTCACAAAATTTTTTGCACATAAATCTAATTGCATCCAATTTAATCATAGTCTCTTAATTTAATTTAAATAAATCCTAAATTGGTCGAGGGAGTTTACAATCTACCCTCCTTAGAGCATTTCGTCCTCGAAATTAAAACATACGCATGGTAAGAACTACTGACTGAAATAAAAATAAGAAAATATACTACAACATACCTAGGCCTTCGAAGAGATGGGGGTAACGCTGTCGAATATCCTCCTCGCGCACTACCAAAAAAAGTCAAATTAGCGACGTCTAAAAACGTCGCTAAATAACCAAAAATCGTCGCTAATTAGGTTTAGCGACGTAATTAGTGACGTTTTAAAGCAGTCGGAAAACACCAAGTCGCTAAAACAAAAAACGTCGCTAAACGTCGCTATGCCGACGTTTTTTAGCGACTTTAATGTGTCGCTAAATTTAGCGATGTTTTACGACGCCAAGTCACTAAATAGCGACATTTAGAAAAGTCGCTAAACGTCGCTGATTAGCGACGTCTATCGCGACGTTACACCGACGTCTTTAATGACCTGGCTATACTGCCATGTCAGCAATTGGCGACGTTTAGCGACGTCATTAGCGACGTCCTTAGCGACATTTTACAGCGTCGCTAAGTAGCGACGTAATTAGCGACGTAAATTAACGTCGCTAAACGTCGCTAATAACGTCGCTAATTTTTAAAAAAATAATAAAAAAATAATGTGCAGAAGCAAACATTGGTGATTCCCTGCAGTTTTACATCATCTTCATCATACACACCAACATGATTCAATCTAGTTAACTATATAATCCAATTAAATTAAAGACCACAAGAAGTATCAATCCAATTAAATGTGGATAACTATATAATCTAATTAAATTAACTAAAAAATTAAAGACCACAAGAAGCATCATACATCATGTCTATTGTTGAAGTATCAATAATTCATAAATAATAATAAAAATAATTATACTACTACGGATCTGCAGGAGGCTGACCAGCGGCGCGCTTGAAGGATAACAACTCCTCATACTCGTCCCGTGGAATCGACACCGATGTCGATGGAGAAGGCAGTGACGTCGGTGGAGGCCGTGCCCGCTCCAAGTCTGCGAGTCGCTGGTTGTAAGAATCCAGGGTAGATAACAGCCTCGTACTGCTATCACCCATTGAATCCTGCATCCTCGTCAGGTTCTCGCCTATCGATAGCTGTGACGCCTGCATCCTCGTCAGCTTCTCGCCCATCGATAGCTGTGACGCCTGCAGCTCCATGATGTTGTGATCATTGGAGGCTCTAATATCATTTGTCAATTCTCGTAGCTCCGTCATGCTGCGGTCGAGCATATCCAATCGTGCGATGAGCATCGGATCGTCCGCCTGCGGCTGGGACCGGGACTGGTCCTCCATACTTTGCAGCAAGTCGTCACGGAGAGACGCAATCTGACGGTCAACGGCCTCCTGGACGGCCTCCTGGACTCTGGCCGACGACTGCGAGGGCTGCGACTGCGAGGGGTGTGTGGAATGCACAGCTGTCGGGGAGGCCCTAGATGACTGTGTCGCAACCAGGGCGCCATAGGAGCCCGTACTGTAGTACGTACCCCTCTGGAGACCACCAGCTGCGGTCACCCACAGGTCGTCCGCCGACAGAGATGGACCGGGCTGCGACGAAGCACCAGCCTCTCCAGGTGTAGGTGCACTAGCAGTCGCCCGCTCACGAAGCCTAAGATACTCGGCCTAGAAAAGGTTTGGAAACTCAATAATTGCCTAAGTTATATTAAAATAAACACAAAGTAAAGTAATACTTACATAGGTCTGTGAGGCCCTCTCATCAATGAGATTTCCGTCCTTGCGATGGGTGGCCAAGAAGACGGTCACCATGTTTGCATCCTCACCCCTCTGTACCTGTTAAAAATATATTTTTTATTACTAAACTTAAATATTTTTTCCAAGTACCATTTTATGGTACTTATATTAAAATAATATATTTTAAAAGAAAAAATATACCAAACGACGGAAATGTTTCGTCATCGAAATCGAGCCACCACACCACTTGGCAGCATTCTGCCTAGCCGCCTTGGCCTTCTTAGACCTTTCCTTGTAGCTCGGATCGTCGAATCTAGCCCTCATCGCAGTCCACTGCTCAGGCGTGATCCAACCTTGGATCGGTTTTCCAGCACGATCACGAGCCTTCTGGTCATCCAGAGCATCTCGGATAAGCTTGGCGGCAACGGTAGGAAAGAGCCGCTCGATCAACTCGGCCCGGTGCGGAGGATAAAAATACATTTGCTACAATAAATAATTCATTAAGTTAGCATCACGAATATGCATAAATTAGAGGATTTATTTAATATACTTTTACCTGGAAGTGCGCAAACCAGAACGCCTTCCTCTCCTCCGGAGCCTCAGAGTAGTTGATCCAAGGGCCACCGTAGTTGTTCCTCAGAAATTGGCCCAGGCGTCTCTGAACCGACGATGGACGATATCTATACAGAAATAATAATTTAGATTACTGAAAAAGTCAATATACGATGAATAAAGAGAAACACAAATATATACTAAACCATCTAATTGACTTACTTTGTACCGTCGGCCCAAATCTCTGTCCTCGTCTCTTCCGGTGGTGCGCATGGAGGATCTTGCTGATGCTGGGACAACGTCGGCACGACCTCCTCTACATGCTCATCTGTCTCCATGGTTCCGTCAGCAGGAGGAACGCACGAGGGAGTACTATCACGCCTGGAACTACTCGTCCCAGGAGTGATGCCACGCAACGTCATCGCAGTCGGAGATGTGACTGATCGATATACTGGAGTACTGGGCGATGATGATCCGGAACCAACAGTAGGCAGTACCGGAGTGGCACTCTGTCTACCTCGGGACCTGCCAAATCCTCCGCGTCGTCCTGTCATATCTGATA
Organism: Iris macrosiphon; assembly: GCA_036927795.1. Classification (NCBI taxonomy): domain Eukaryota; kingdom Viridiplantae; phylum Streptophyta; class Magnoliopsida; order Asparagales; family Iridaceae; genus Iris; species Iris macrosiphon. Next base: position 42,761,276 of record JAYESA010000007.1, read on the forward strand.
ACAACATATGATGAATATAGAGAAACACAAATATATACTATATTCTACAGTCGAAATGTGATACATATCTCAAAGCATTATACAGTCAAAATATAATACATATATTCGTTAATGTCAACATCTACTTCTACATGCAATATTTACAGTCCAAATATAGTTACATTCTATATGGAATATTTTATATTTTCAATCATCTTCAGAAAATTTATCTTGTTCGCCTTCCTCGTCCTGCTCTTCCTCTTCCTCGTCTTCACTTTCATCTACTTCGTCGTCCTCTTCGGATAATTCTACATCTTCTACATTATTACTCGTGTAATGAGTAACTTCCGTTGAGTCCATATCTACAATATTTGTTACAAGAGGTAGATCGTCCTCCTGATAAGCTATTTCGTCAATGTCAAAGGTATTTCTAGCTTTAGTCTTGCATACTGCCCACCAATCCGACCTCGCTGTCCCCCGTCTAGGATAAGTTGTGAAGTACACGAGCTGAGCCTGACTTGATAGGACAAATGGTTTGTAGCCTTGATATCTACGCTTGTAGTTTATATCCACAAGGCCATGCTTGTCAATTTTCCAACCTTGATCTTGAATCGGATCGAACCATTCACACCTGAATAGCACGATATTAGCAGGTTCTGGGCCATAATTATATGTCAACTCCACAATCTCTCGTAAGATGCCAAAAAAATCATTGCCCGGATTGACATCTTTGTAGTTTGAAGATTTGATACACAAACCACTGTTTTTCGTGGAATCAAGATCCAGAAAGCTGTCTCTGATAGGAGCATTTGTTGACTTGAACCTGAACCCATTCACACAGAAACTTGGCCATATTTTTACGGCAGTAATTGGTCCCTTGGCTAGAGTCCTAATAGATTCAGTCTCGGGTGATATTAGACGATCGACCTAAATACCAAAGTAGCGATAGTAAGTTATTTGTTTTGCAAGTGCAGAAATAAAAAGTAATTACCAAGCATCTTACATATGCGCTCAACCAAGAAGGAAAATGGCATCTCATATCTTGTTCTACTTCTTCGTCTGTTATGTAGGGTCTAACCGACCTCAACTCATCATTATATGTGCTGAAAAACAATGAAGCAACTGCTGATTAGTAGCATAATAGTATCTTATACTATTACATTGAGATGATGTAAACGTGGACGTATTAATTACTTACCCCTCTAGCTTCTCTACTTCATCCTCGTCGCAATTGAGTAATATATACAATTGAGCAGCCCTTAGCTCATCGTCATTCAAATATCTCTTCTTCATTTTTCCCGAGGGCTTTCTGGATGCATTGAATACTTTGAGTATTGCATCATTAGATTCCTGATATGCGTCGTCGTTTCTGGGAGCTTTCGTCCTATTAGTAGCAACATGCGGTTTGAAATACGTCGAGCAAAAGTTTGTAATCTCCTCGAGAACATAAGCTTCACAAATAGAGCCTTCAACCCGTGCCTTATTTTTTACCTTTCTCTTTAGGTGATTCAGATGGCGCTCGAAGGGGTACATCCACCGATAACCGACAGGACCACCAACACGTGCCTCATAGGAAAGATGAATTGGCAAATGCTCCATAGAGTCGAAGAATCCAGGAGGAAACACCTTCTCGAGCTTACATAGTGTTACCGCAATGTCCCTCTCTTGCTTTTCTAGACGATCGACGAGCAACTTAGTACAACAAAGATCTCTGAAGAATATGCTCAGCTCTGTCAATGGGTCCCAAATGACCTGCGGTAAGAATTCCTGAAATGCAATCGAAATTAACCTCTCCATGAATACGTGACAATCGTGGCTCTTCATACCTACTAGTTTGTTCTCCTTGAGGTCGACGCATCTTTTCAAGTTCGACACGTACCCGTCTGGAAACTTTAGACCCTGAATCCACCTACAAAGTCTACCTTTATCCTCTTTATCCAGTGAGAAAACTGACTTAGGTTGCTTTAACTTTCCATTTCCCTCCTCTATCAAATGCAATGCAGGACGTCTACATATGTCTTCTAAGTCCAACCTCGCCTTCGGATTATCTTTCATCTTCCTCTTTACATCCATTACAGTATTAATTATGTTATCAAACACATTCTTCTCGATATGCATGACATCAAGGTTATGTCTGATCAGATTGGTGCTCCAATATGGCAGATCCCAGAATATACTCCTCTTCGTCCAGTTATGGGTGCGACCAAATCCGTCACACTTGTACCCCTTAGCAGGCTCTTGGATAGCACTTGGTAAATCTTTTACCTCTTCCCATATCGTGCATCCGGGCCACCTTGGCGGTGGATTGGCCTTCTCCACAACTCCCGCACGAAAAGCATTTCGATTCCTCCGGTACGGATGATCCTTCGGCAAAAATTGTCGATGACAATCGAAGAAGCACGGTTTGCCTCCGTGTTTCAAATAGAAAGCCTGAGAACGGTCCATGCAATACGGACATGAGAGACGACTATGGGTGCTCCATCCCGATAACATTCCATAGGCCGGAAAGTCGTTGATGGTCCACATAAGTGCTGCCCTCATCTGAAAATTCTGCTTTCTAGAAACATCGTACGTGTTGGCACCGACTTCCCACAGCTGATTCAACTCATCTATCAAAGGCTGTAAATATACATCGATGTTCCTCTTCGGATTGTTCGGACCCGGGATAATAACGGTTAGGAACATATACGGAGTCTTCATGCACATCCAAGGCGGTAGATTGTACGGAGTGACGATCACAGGCCAACACGAATACTGGGAGCCCAAAAGTCCGAATGGGGTAAAACCGTCAGAGCAGAGCCCCAATCTGACATTACGCGCTTCCTCGGCAAAATATGGATACTCTCGATCAAAGTGCTTCCATGCTTCTCCATCGGATGGATGATCCAATACTCCTTCGATCTGTTTTCGCCTGTGCCAACTCATGTTTTCTGCAGTCTCCTTAACCATAAACAACCGCTGCAACCGCGGCGTCAAAGGCAAGTAGTGCATCGAATCGGTAGGCTTCCTTGCACCGACAGACTTTCCTCTAACAGTGGCCTTGTAGCGATCAGCACCACAGAATCTGCACGCATCTTCATCCTTGTCGTCTTTGTAGTACAACATGCACCCGTTGCGACATGCATCGATTTTATCGTATTCCATCCAAAGCGATCTCACCATCCTCTTAGATCGATAGAAGTCTTTAGGCAACTTTGCACCCTCGGGCAAGATCTCTATAATCAAATCGAGCAGTCGATTATAGCATTCTTGCGACATGTTAAAATCGGACTTGATGCTCAATAATCTTGTAACCACCTCCAACGGTGAATGATCCTCACAACCAGGATATAGTGGAGTCCTTGCATTCTCAAGCAACTCCATAAACTTTGCAGCATCGGCATTCGGTGCCTCCTCAGCTGCATCATAATTGTCCGGATTGAAACTAGGTCCCGCCGCATCATAATTGTCAGGATTGAAACTAGGCCCCGCCGCATCATAAACCATGTTCACCAACCCGTCGTCGTAAGCATCGTGGTCTTGGACATCCATATACGGCTCCACATAGGGCTCCGACTCTGATGCTAGAGATACAAGTTCTCCGTACGCGGTCCACTGATAGTAATTCGGCGTAAAGCCCTTCGAGTATAAATGATATGTAACTTCCACTTCAGGATGATATTTCCTGTTGCGATATCTCACACACGGACACTTAATTTTGGTACCGTCCATGTATTGAGGGAACGCCTTTGCGAACTGCAGGAACTGCTGTACACCCTCAATGAATTTATCTCGTACACCACACATGTCATCAGGATGACGGTTGTACATCCACGAACGATGATGCAGATAGTAATTCATATCCATTTCTAGAAACTTCTGCAAAATTGACAGTATGTATCATATAAATCATTACATGCAAAATTAACCGTACTATAAAAATTATAACTGATATAATACATATTTTCATTTATCAAAACTGCAGCTGCCCCCAACCCCATAGTACTATGAACTGCACTATAAGTGTGCAGTCAACACTACAAATAGTGTGTCATACTATAGAACTGCAGCTGCCCCCAACCACACTCCTAGGTCAGTGTCCGTTATGGGAAAAGCAGTCATAGCATTGCACTAAGGCACCTGGTGCTTGAACAATTTTTGCATCAAAAGTTTCCCAAGTACACGGGCTATTGCTCTATGAAATGGATAACCCCATGCATTGTGGCTGTACTCACTCACATTTACCGGCAGATTACTGCACTCCCTTTAGTAAAAAAACCTAACCCCCCAAACTGGCACACTGATACACACATACACTCTTAAGAATTCTGTAATCAAAACTCACCTGGTACCAACAACACCTATTAAGTACTCTAAATTCTATACTTCATATAAACACTCCATCTATACTCATATAAACACTCCATCTATACTCCCAGATCTGGGATACACCTATATGAATGCTCAACCTTCACACCTATTACTTATTCTCTTCAACACATATATTCACTCAAACACCTGACTAATACACCTCTTTAAATCAGTCACCCACTGCTACTGCTTACCTTCTTCCTCAATATTTGATTACCCCTTATCCCGAGCCACACACTCATGTGTGCACTATAGTATCACTATGAATACCCAATCTTCTCTCAGATGTTGGTGTTATATCTGACACTTGCCCTCATGTCCTTCAAATCATACGAGTTCAAACCCCATCTCAAACACATCCAAATCCTGCCTTGCACTAGTTGTTGACTGGCTCAGTAAGTTGCTGCACAAGGATGCAGTGTTTATACTGTATTAGTGTCACGCCCCAATCTCCCGCGAGCTCGATCGTCCCAGCTGAACGTGAATCACCACGTTACAGCTCTCCCGCAGGACAATCGTTCTCATCGGGACGTGATGCCGTGCAAGCCTAAATTGCGCTTGCACAAGGCCAAAGCTTTGATACAAGGGCAAGTAAGCTATTCTATACTGAAGCAGCGGAACATAACATTGCAGAAAAGTGAAGAACTCAATGGCATATGAAAAGTAGTCTCTTTTATTGATAATCGAAAGTGTTACAAGCGGCACGTGGCCGAGATTATAATTCGCTCAAGCACTCTTCTCTCGATTACAATAACACCGTTCCATACATTATGTCCCTCTATCTGAAAGCAGCTCAAAGCAGGTACAAACTCGATGCAGCTCGAGGCATCGACTCCAGATTTTTGGCTCCTTGGGATGAGGCACGGCTATCGCTTCCTCAGACGGACGAGCACCTGAGAACAAGCAAACTGTTGGTGGGTCAGCACTTTATACAAGTACTGGTGAGATAAAGCAACTGAACAGAAGCTACACCCCCTGAAACCCACACTAAGTAATCATGTGGCAAAACATTGCATTACTAGTAATCTTGCTAGTTTTACTTAGGTTCTTTACATGCAGTCCTAGCAGAGTCATATTACATTGTTTGGAAATATTCTTTGAAAACATAATCAAACAACCAATCAATCGAGGCAACCAATTCAAGCACGAGGAATCCTGTTCGGGTGTGCGCAGCGTGTTCGGTGAACTATATGCACGGATTCTAGGGACAGGCAGCGTTTAGGGACTATCATTCAAGCTAGCACACAAGTTAACTATCAATCAGAAGTCGGTCCCCGAGTAACTCAGGATCGGTAGCGGTAATCCAGCTAACCAATGACTCACATTCTGATCCTATTAGCAGCTGTGACGCATGGTTGCACGTTACTGCCGAAGCAGCCGTAGCCAAGGTTCAGCTCTTCACTAATAGTCTCATTGTCCGACCGAATGCAATGCATGAAGCGCTAACAGGTGGTCTCTACGATGCAGACAAAATGAATAAGCAGGCTTATGTATAAACTGATATTTCTTACCCCATGGCTGAACGGTTATCCCTGCAACAAACATACAAGTTAGCAAAAATTGCATAAACATATATGTTTTACCGTTCTTTAGTTCCCTGTCCGTCTCTGCATCAAACATTTAGGTATGCAAGAAGGCTAGCCTAGCATGCTCCCTAACGACCTGAATGCAGCTTATCTCCATACACTTCTCTAATGCAGACTCGACTCTTCTCAACAGAAGCACCGCCTCCCTCTAATAGCTACGCCCCCCAAGATCCCGAAGGACCGATCCTCAGGGCGCACTATTAGTCTCACCCCATCGCATCACCATCCTCCCTTCCAATATCCATGCCCCGAGCTCAGGGCGCGTTATCGGTCTCCCACATATCGTTTGTCCCCCATCCACCGCAAGCACCCACATGTCTCTTGTCTCTATCACAATAGAACACAACATGACAAGCACATTTAAACCATCGTATCATATTCCTAATAGCCGTACCCCCAAGATCCCGTAGGACCGGACCTCAGGTGGGCTACTAGTCTAGCACACACATGACAAGCATTTACTCTCACATCGAAACAAGCATTCAAGACAAGCCATATAAACACGATGACAAGCAAACATATAAACGATCTTTTAGTTGAGACTAGCATGGCACGGGTCTATTATCACATCAAGTAAAATATGCAGTTCTATCTTCTTAGCATAGCAAGGGTTCTATTTCATTTCGGACAAGCATACATATTCTCTTAGCTAGGCAGCATATTCGTTTCAGTGACAAGCTATGTGAGTTCTCTTGTTAGCATGCTGAGTCGGTTCTATCATTTTCTTATGAAAACATTTCTTCTTAAGCAAATAAGTATTTAAAACTCAGATTCATTATTAAGTCGTGCAAGAATCAGAGAATACAGTTCTGCCCACTCACCTTGATTAATCGGTCGGGAACTCTCCGAGAAGACTTCCGTTGGAGCAAGCAAGGCCATCTCACTTGTACATAGCGTCGACGCGAAGCGGGACGCTACAATTAGGACCCCCTCACACCTGCCTGCAGAAGCTAACAACCAACTGCAATGCACCTAAACCTTAATGCACACTATGTTCAGCTGTGCAGTGCCTCCCCAAGTTGCCTGTTGCACATTGGGCTGATGTGCCTCAAGTCTCCCCCTGCTCACTGCTAGTAAGCAGTGCTCACTGCTGCTGTTACCTCTCTCGTCGACTTGGGCCAGTCGGCCCTAACCCTAACCCTAACCCCATGTCAACAAACCTAACCCTAACCCTAACCCTAGGTCCTGATCAGTGTCTGTGTCAGTGTGTGTGTGTGCCGTGTCTGTGTCTGTGTCAGTGTCTGTGTGTGTGTCATGTTTGTGTCAATGTCACATGTGTCCTGTGAGAGAGAGAGAGAGAGAGAGAGTAGGGTTTACCGGAGTAGTCGCGGTGGAGAGCGGGTCGACGGAGCGCGGGGGGGGGGAATTTTTTTTCTTTTCGAAATTTCAGCAGATGGGGAAAAATAAAACCGATCCCTAATTAACCAAATTTTAGCGACGTTTAGCGACGTCCAAGAAAAACGTCGCTAATTTAAATTTTAGCGACGTCAATGCGTCGCTAAACACGTTGCTAAATATTTTCAATATTAAGGTCACTATATACGTCGCTAAACGTCGCTAAATTAGACATATTAGCGACGTTTAGCGACCTAAACTGAACTTATAGCGACTTATCTTTTAAAATCTTAATAAAAGTCGCTAAACATCGCTAAATGTCGCCATTTAGCGACATCTAGCGACGTTTTAATAAGGAGTCGCTAATTTATATATTATTAGCGACGTTTCTTTTGACGTCGCTAAAATACGTCGCTAAGACCGCTTTTTCTAGTAGTGGCGTTCCCAGGTCAACTCTCCTGGTGCATGATGCCTCTATGCGACACAAACTAGGGGGATAGTCTGACCTTGCAGTAACTTCTCACTCCTGTCCAGAATCTCAACAGGCTCCTCTTGGTATGATAAACTTGGGCCGACTGTGATTTCTGAATGGTCAAGCACGTAACTTAGATCTGGTATGTACCTTCTCAGTTGAGATACATGGAAGACGTCATGGACTCCTTTCAAGGTCTGCGACAAGGCTAATCTGTAAGCAACCTCTCTGACACGTTCTAGCACATCGAATGGTCCGATGTACCTTAGACTCAGCTTTTCTCTGCCTCCGAATCTGATAGTCCCTCGAGTAGGTGAGATCTTTAGAAACACATGATCTCCAACCTGGAACTCTAAGGGTCATCGGTGTGTATTTGCCCAATGCTTCTGTCTGTCCTGTGCTGCTCGCAGGTGCCCTTGGATCTTTTTCACCTTCTCTACTGTACGAACAACCAACTATGACCCAAGAATCTGTCTCTCGCCTATATCGCTCCAACATACTGGGAAACGATACTTTCTTTCATACAATGCTTCATAGGGAGCCATCTGGATGCTCGCATGATAGCTGTTGTTGTAGAAAAATTTGACCAAATGTAAATGGTCCTCCCATGATCCTTCGAAATCAAGCATGCATGCCCTTAACATGTCCTCCAATGTCTGAATGGTGAGCTCCGACTGGCCATCTGTCTGTGGGTGATATGATGTGCTAAATTTTAGGCGGGTACCGAGACTCTCTTATATACTCCGCCAAAAGTAAGATATAAATCTCGTATCCATGTCAGACACTATACTAACTGGCACTCGATACAGTCGCACAATCTCCTTCATGTACATATCTGCTAAGACCTCTGTGGATTGCCCAACTCTAAAGGATAAAAAGTGTGCAGACTTGGTGAGTCTATCTACGATTACCCAAACTATATTGTGACCACTAGGACTCCTCGGAAAGCCCGTAACAAAGTCCATAGTGATGTGCTTCCATTTTTACTCTGGTATCGAAACCGGTTGAAGTAATCCTACAGATCTCTGATGCTCAGCCTTGACTTGCTGACACACCAAGCACCTTGCCACAAAGCGGGCTATCTCTCTTTCTCTCTTCATTCCATGCCACCAGTAGTACTGTCTTAAGTTTTTGTACATCTTCGTGCCTCCTGGATGAATAGAGTAGGTTGAACTGTGTGCTTCTGCCATCAACTCCTGGCGAAGTTTTCCATTTGGAACATAGAGATGATCTCCACATCTCAAGGTTCTGTCTTCATGTATATGCAATCCTGTCTGTACTCCAGCCTCTGTCCTCTGTCGAAGCCTCTGAAATCTAGCATCTGGCGGTAAGGCAGCCTTGATCCTCTCCACTAATGTCGATTGTAACTGAAAACTCGACAACTGTCTGTCTACTCCGGGCATAACAACTTCTATACCCATCTGCTCTAGATCTCTTAACAGATATTGCTGTGTAGTTAAGAAAAATACCATAGGTCTCCTGCTCAATACGTCAGCTACTACGTTGGCTTTTCCCGGATGGTACTGTAGCTCAATCTCGAAGTCTGTCATCACCTCAAGCCAACATCTTTGTCTCTGGTTCAGATCCTTCTGAGTGTAGACGTACTTTAGGCTTTTGTGATCAGTTAATATCTCTACTCTTTCTCCATATAGGTAGTGTCTCCAAAGCTTCAAGGCAAAGATCACTGCTGCAAGCTCCAAGTCGTGGGTGGGATAGTTCTTCTCATGGGTCCTCAATTGCCTAGAGGCATAGGCCACAACATTTCCATGCTGCATCAAGACACATCCTAGTCCTTTCCCGGATGCATCGCTATAGAT